>JBBCBC010000001.1:34659513-34939408 GCA_037126765.1 Stenogyne calaminthoides | reverse complement strand
TTTTAAGATCATCACCTTGTTATTTGTTAATAGCTGAATCGATCTTAATCGGGCTTTATCCCGACTGTAGAACGACTTCGTAACATCCAGCCTACCATTCTCGAATAGCCAAATGATTTCAATGCCAATTTTTCTGATATCATTTTTCCAATGTCAATATTCTTAACTCTAGCTTATCATTTTCAGCCCACTATCAGATAAGTTGTTCATCACAAGCAGGAGAGATCATCTTCATCAAGCAATTGCTCACTATAGAGTTGCGGTGTCAATCTCTCTCCAAAGAAAAGCCAGTGGAACTACAAAACATAGAAGGTTTAGTTACTTTTGGTTCTTTCCTTGCCATCGCATGCATTTCATCTTCGTATATAGTCATCGATCATCGTAGTTGTAGAAATCATCACCATTATCGATCAGAAATCTTCAGATGGTAAATTTAAATCTTGTATGGCGATAAGAATCATCAATTTGGATGATTACAACCATGGCTTCGTCTCTATAACGATGCTCTCTTCTCTTCCCATTTCTTTCTTTCGTGTCGTCCGCAATTCATACCAGACGATTCGGTTTCGAATGGAAACACGCCCGTATGATCCACTTTTAACTCTCTTCTTCTCCGCCAGTGAGTCATTTCGCCTATAGAATTTGTCGTGTGACTTCCCGATTATTCCAATCCCAATTCTTTCTTTCTTCCTATGTTGCCCTCCTTTCATCGACCGACCATCCCTTTTTCTTATCTTCTTCGCAATCCTCCCCGTGACGCATTCTTCGGTCATCTGACTGCTTTCTAAGCGATCCGGCCGTTTACCTCCCATCTCTTCCTCTGCTTATTTTGATAATCTCCGAGAATCTTCGACATTTACCCATTGAATGTTGCCAATTTTTGTTTTCGTCAACAAACAACTCCATCTTACTTATGATGTTTCCAATCATCAAAGAGATTTGAAGGTTGCTACCATTGAACGCAAACAACTTTTTGATGTATGAGTCATAAAAGCATCTATCGCCTTCTTTCATTTCCCTCGCTTAATCGTATCAAACTCATGGTCTTTAAGACTCATGTAAAATGCTCTTGGCTTCATCATTCAGGAAATATCTTGACAATCTTTTATCATCATCGTGACTTCTATATCCCACTTTCTTTTTGTCGAGATCTCAAGACCAGAATTAATGTCTTTGTTCGACATTTCTCGCCCTAGTTCCCCGTGAGCTTGTTGGATCGACATCGTGATTCTTCCATCGGTACGATTGATGGTTTCAGTCACAAAGATCTAAGTTTCTCAACTTCTACCGGCCAAGGTCATATCATTGCCTTTAATCGACTATTTCCTTCACACATTTCAGTGTTGTATCCTACATCCGGTTGCTATCTTGGAGGAGGCTTGATCTTTTCACGGTGATCTTATCCATTATTTTCATGATTATGTGTCGGCAACTGCAGATCCGTAGTTGATAGCCTTCTTCGGGCTGGCCCATCGAATCGACTTTTTTCTGATCCGAGCGCCAATCGAAAATCTCGTCACCACTCTTCACCGATTGTTGTGCAGAGACGAGGATTGGTCTCGTTTCAGAACTTCCATCATCCCGTTGTTGATGGCTCCCAAATGGTTGCCTAAGATTATGGTCCAACTGCATAAATCATCAATAGTAAACTTGGGAAGATCATGATACATGCCGATGTATTATCCATGCCGGAAATTAAAAATGTACGGTTTAAAACGCATTTTTCAAGATCTCAACAAGGAATACAAAGGTTCTTCAAGAACCAATGATATTCAAAGCCATCGTCCATAGAACCACCGCCCGATACACTTGTAGGTCCTTAACCCGGTTTCCGCGAGGGCGTAAGTCTAGATGCAGGCGGCGAATAGATCAAAAAACTTTCCAGCAAGGATCGTGTGTGTGAAAGGTGCTCCCCATCGAAAAGTAGTGAAAGTCAAGATGGATCGACATCCAACTTACCGATCACCGATGATGATCACCAAGAGCCCACGCTTTAATCATTATGCGAAGCTTGGTTTATACTCCGTGAAAAACTACCAATAAATCGATTCTCGAAGTCCGTTTTCAATCACCGACTATGAGTCAACCGGATCAGATCAGCTGTTTGATGTAACCTATTCTACTGCATATGTGAGATTTAAGCAAAGTCGCATGGCAGTGTAAAGCAAATAAGAGCGTATAAATGAACACAAGATTTATAGTGGTTCTATAAACCATCTTACGCCCACTTCTTCCCTATCAGCGGGCATTAACTTAACCGATTTGACTTAGTTTATTGTGTTAGTCCAACACATTACAACCAAATATATTTATAGAAAGCTCACCAACCTATCCCTAAATCCTAACTAGAAACCCTAGTCTGAAATTTTACAACAAATCCTAACCTAACTTTGGGTTTGAGTAGAAGATTTGTTGTTGTTCCAATCCGGTAAACCTATCCTAGCATTCTTGTAACCTAAAACTAAAGGATGAGATTTCTATGCTAAGAACAAGGATGAACACTTAGAAATAATCTTCAAGTTTGTGTTCTTTCGTATGGAAATTTTGTTATAGTATGAGCTTCTTGATAATTTCCGTGATATTTACTCAAGAAAGATCCCATTTATGCATCTAGAAATCAAAGAGCTGTTGGAAAGCACCAATTTCCGGGCCATATTTTAGAAAGATGCAGATTTGATGTGACGCGGTCAGTGATCGCATGGCCAAAAAACCGTGATAGTTGTCCTTTCTAGCCGCTTGACTAAGCAAAGATCAATCCCGCATTGTCACTTTGTTCATACGCGGTCATTTCTATCAAGTTAACAAGCAGATTTCAAAATATTGGTTCACTAACTAAAGTTGACATTCTTCGTCCGGTTTACCCCCTGCCAGATATTTCCGGAGCATATGTTTAATATCATCTTGGCAGATTTGTCCCTCGAATCCCATCTCAACTTCACCACTGTATTGCTTTTGTCTACCGATGTGGTCAGTTTTAGCTTAAACCAAATCGACTACCGATATCTTCATGGAGCAGTTCCTTCCCGTCTTCAAGGATGTCTTTGAAATCCGCTTAACGATCTTCGTACTGTTGGATTTTATTTGTCGATCATCGCTCACGATTCGTCACGATTCACATCACGATTCTAACGATCTTCACTTGATTTCCAGCATCTGAGTTCTTCTTTAAAAGAATATAATTACAACACATCGGTTGTAACATGTTCGGCTGGTTTCTATCATATCATCGATTAAACTAACATATTCCATTGGTCCCTATTATTTGTTTGGAACTTCATCAAAGCTATAAATTTCCAAACAATCACCATATTAATACATCCAAAAAGGCTACGGGGAACTAGGGCGAGAAATGTATATCGAGACAAAGGCGTTGATACAAGATCTTGAATCTCGACAAAGTGGGATATGAAAGTTCACGGTGATAAAGATTGTCAAAGATATTGCAAAAATAAAACCAAACAACACGTTACAGTCTTAATGCCCATGAGTTTGATCACGATTGAGCGAGGCGAAGAGAAGGCAGATGAGTCGCTTTACCCGAAGTCACTCTTGCGCATCAAAAGTTGTTGCATTCAAAGCAACATGCAGCAACTCAAAATCTCTGAACTTGTTGAAGCATCATAAGTCCCGGAGCCGGAGCAGTTAGCCTGTGACCAAAAAGCTTGAAAAGTCAACATTCAGTAGGTAAATATCGAAGATTATTGATTATCAAAATAGTAGAGGAATGGATGGGAGGCCAACTAACGGATCTGCAAGAAAAACCCGGATCTGATGACCAAAGAGATGATCATAGGAGGATCATAAAGAAGATGAAAGTAGATGATTGATCAGCGAAAGGAGACTAACGGATCGAGAAAGAAAAAGAATTGATTCTGAAATGGCTGAGAAAGTCATAGCCAGATTCTCTGAGCCGAAATGACTCACTGGCGGAAAAGTTAGTAGATGCGTGGAGCATGTTTCCATTGCGACGAGGTCATTCTGGTCGCACAGTTGCCCGGACTTGACAACTGAAAGAAAGAGAAGAGAAGGCGGAGCAGAAGAAACTGACATTATAAAGCGGAAAAGCAGTTCTTTTGTCATCTACAGGATTGAAGATTCTTATACGCCTTCAAAGGATTGAGTTACTCACATGAAGACTTACGCACGATGAAACAATAGTAGTAGCTTCTACAACTTCTGACTGATCGATGTTCTCTTACGATGATGAAATACATCTTATGGCTAAGGAAGACCCGATAAGGTAACTTCTAAACCTTATGTTTTACGATTCCACACCGGTTGTCTTTGACTTTTCTTGGAGAAGATTGACACTGCTGCATTCTATAGTGACATTGGTTAGTAATCGCTCTAATCACGATGAACACTTATCTGATAATTGAGCTGAAAAGCGATAAAATTTAAAAAGGATTAGAATATTCATCTTGTTAAAAGAAAATGATATAAACAGGCGAAATCGGTATATTTATTTCGGTAGAAGAGCTGGAAGTTACGAAAGTGGTTCTTACGATCGGGGATAAAGCCCGATTAAGAACAACAGCTACTAACAAGCAATGGTGATGATCTTGGAATTCTACAAGCTAAGTTTGATGACCTCTTAGTACTTGAAGTCTAAGAAATCTAAGGATAGTTCACGTAAGAAAATAGAGTTTTCAAAATCTTCTAAGGCCGTTCAAGATCACGAACAACTATTTTCATCACGTCGACTAATAAGAAAGATTGGGTATGAAAACCCTTCCAACATCCTCATAAGCCCGTCTGGTTCCACTTAGGAAAAGTGCAATCAAGCGAGTTTTTGTTAAAGATATAAAAGCGAAAATCTTGTCGAGATAAAGGGAAAGAGACACCATGTTGAACAAGTAAAGAGAACCAGTGTCGTCCAGAAAGGGGCGAAATGAATGGCTGATCGGCGTCGGTAGAGAATCATGAGAAGAATCTTGTTCTTACGAAGAGACCCTCTTTGATCGGCATATTTGGTATCGAGAAAGACAACCTCTCGAAATCGTCCGAAACACAATGAGTTCAGTATGCAAAAAGCGGCTAAGGTAAGCGCTAAGATCATACATGCGAAAGATATGAGTCTTTTAATATGGTGTGATCGTACCTACCCTTATAATCGAAACAGGGTTAGCACTTTTTGAAGCCTTTAGTTAAAAGCCGATATCAATGAAAATACAGGATTTTACGAGTACGTCCAGTACCTTTCGTAATCTATCTTAACCGTGTGCATATGAAGAAACCACCTGTGATTATGTAGATGTTTATAGAGACAAATTAGGCCCTCTATTTTCAACAAGGTGCGGAATATGTTTGGATCGAGAAAAGATGCATCTAACCCCCGGATGATCTATTTGAAATTTACTAGCTTTGATTGATTTAGAATCCGTGGTTTGGCCCGATAAAGGGAAGTGTCTAATGTCTGGTACATCGATAGTGGATGCTCAAGGCACTGAAAGCAAACATCTCATAGATCTTACCTGAGCAAGGCCCGTGTACTCTTTGGTGATGATAACTGGTTTTTACGGAGGATTGAACGCTTGAGAATCGATGATGTACGAATTCTTTGAGTCATTATGTTGAAGGTTTAAAGCATAATCTGTTATCAGTTTCACAATTCGGCGACAACAGTTCAATGTTGATTCCTCGGTCGATTACCTTATCGAGAATCGAGCTACTAAACATATTTTGTTAAGCTAGTTCAAGTAAAGATATATCGATGGAATTGGAGCAGTTGACCAAGTAAATCTTTGATTGTTAAGAGTTCAAAGCTTGGCGATTGGCTTCGGCATAAGAATGAGCCCGTCCGAACACAAAACTCTTAACAAGATAGCAGGATATCTTTGGTTGAGATCTTCGAATGAGGTATTTATTTCTAAGGATCGAACGGGTATAGCATGTATCGGAAGGGAAAGCAATTAAGCCTCATTCAAGGGAATCGGGACCGACATCTGGCAATCTTTTCCAAGCTGCTGCATATAGGATCTATTTGGACCGATTACACAAGTTAGTCGTGGACGCAAATATACTCGAAGCATCGTGGATGATTATTCCAGGATTTACAGGTTGTTTTTCTTATATAAGAAGAATGAGGCAACAACAAAGATATACATTGCTCAAGAAACTACGAATGAGAAAGGGTGTCGATGTATAGTGAAAATGAGATCGGATAAGGTACAAAATTTCTAAACTTCTTTTATTCTTGACTTTTGCACTTTAAGTTTGGAATCTGACATGAGACATCGTTTGCAGAACACCACAACAAATACTGGGTAAGAGCGGAGAAAGCAGAACACTTTCCAGTACTTTCGAACTATTTAGGCCCGAACATACGACTCAAAAGTAGTTTACAGGCGAGAAGCCATCAACCTTTGCATGCCCGTACTCGAGCAGATGTTCTCAAGCTAGACTACTTTAAAACACCACATGAGCATGGAAAGGCGGAAAACCTGCGTGTTTTTCTTACTTCCATATTTTTTGCAAATATTTACAATGGACCGGGAAGAGCCGCTGAAAACTTTTGAGGCCAAGTCGATGAGGCATATTCTAGGATATTCTCAACCAAATAAGGCTTTCAGTGGTGTTCAACAAAGTAAACCCTAGTTGTGGAAGAAACACCATGTGGTCTTTTGATGAGACATCTTCTAATGTTATAAACTTCCGCCTCGCATAACTAGCAAAGACGATCAACTCGCACTGATGTACGCAAAATGGATCAACTAAGTACCAAGGAAAAAGGATCGTAACACATAACAATGTATGTTCCGTAACTTGATCTTATTGATTCACCGGGTCAATCGCACTTTCTGCGTACGCATAACCGCCAATGAAGAAGCCGGTACCGAGATAACAATCCAACCATCCGGTTCGGGGGAACACTGATGTTCCTACGACATCGCCATGACGATGAGTCCAACATCGTACCGAGACTTGTCCATGTCAAGTGGATCATATTTTCGACCACTCCCAATCACTAGTGGATGAACTACTATATCAAGAGGATGATGTTCTCCAAACCGATGAAAATCGTAGTTAAGGATACGGATAACTAATCATCCAACCGACGGGATTTCCGGAGACCCATCCGACAGAGTTAAACCAGACATCGGGATTGAAAGTGAAATGTATTGTTGTTATTTATCTTTGAAGGAACCAACCAAGTAGAAGAAGTTTCTCACAGATTTAAATTGATTCTACGATGCAAGAAGAACCGAGCGCCAAAGGAATCGTGTTTGAAACCGGGGATGGACTCAACCCATCAAGACGGATTGGAAACAAAGTGGGTATTCAAGAACAAGAGATGAGAATAATGTCATAACTCGTAATAAGTGCAAGACTTGTTGTTAAGGGTTATTCACAATCACAAGGAATTGGACATGATGAGACTTGCACCCGGGCCGGGCTGGCCTCGAGCCTATTCGCTATTTCTCGCATATGCCGCCTACAGAGGGTTTATTGTGTATCGATGGATGGGGAAGAGTGTATTCTTAAACGAGGTACTAGCCGAGGAAGTTTAGGTTTAACAACCTCCTGCTTTGAAAAGCGACTGTGTGTACCGCTTAAGAAAAGCTTTTACGTTCCCAAAACAGTTCTCCTGAGCTTGCATGATATACACTTCAGCTTCGATAGATAGTGATCAATTAAAGGAACAAGTGATGTAACCTTATTCGTAATAGAAGATGGAGAAGATATTCCGATGTTCAGATTTATGTGGATGACATCATCTTGGGATCTCCCAACAAGAGTTTATGTGAAAAATAGCAAGTTTGATGCAAGGAAGTTCGAGATGTCCATGATGGGTCGATGAATTACTTTGTAGGCTTATGTTAAGCAAAGTACGTATGAATATTCATCTGTCAAAGTAAGTACACTAGGAGTTTGTTGGCTAAGTTTGGAGTTCAAAAATCAGAAGGAAGCCTGAATCCTATGATGACCGGATTCAAGATGATCCACGGTGAATGGTTTAAAACTAATCGAGCAGAATACGGTATTTTCATTAGATCTCTACTATACTTGACGCCAACAGACTTTATATAACTTTAAGTAAAGAGGTGTATGTGCCCGATTTCAGTAAATCCAATGCAAAGCCACTCGAAGCAGCTGCGGATTCTTAAGTATCCAAGCGACAAGAAACCTGGTTTATTTTACCCATCGATTATAATCTAGAGCTTAGTGGGTATTCTCGATTCTCGATTTTGAGGTTGCACTGACAGAAGTCAACCTCGTGTACATGTCAGCTTTTAGGTAGTAAACCGATCTCTTGGTTTTCAAAAAGAAGATACATCGCCAAGAACATCTACTACCGTAATATATGATCACAGGAAGCTGTTGTTCTAAACCTCCGGCTAAGTCAAGCAGCCTTAGGATTACAACATTGTAGCTAAGAACGTACTTCCATATTCTGTGACAAAGTATAGTGCTACCGTAATTACTGTAATCCAGCTTCTACATACAAGATGCAAGCATGTGGATGTCGACATCATTTTATAAGAGATCATGTTGAAAGAAGAATATCGTAATGGAAAAAGATCCATAACGATAAGCGTAAAGTCGAGATACCCTAACCAAGCCACTAGTCGAGTCGATTCACAGAGAATTACAATGAGCTAGGGCCGGACCTTGGAGAAAGTGCACTAGAAAATGTTTACGGATCGGTCTCTAAAGCACTTGGTTAAGAGACCCACTGAGACAGAAAAGAATTAGTTGTAAGGTACTTTCAATTGATCGATTCGACGTAAAAGGAATATCGACAAAGGAAATCGACGATGATGTTCGTATTTTGTAAGTCATTTAAACAAGAGTCAACAAGCAAGTTGTATAAGTATTAAAGCTATAACGATAAGGTAAAAAAGAGTCAACATACTGAATGGGTTAAAAGAACTTTTTATTGATAAAGACCCGGAGGTCAAATTTTTCATTACAAGTTACAAGTAAAAAGACCCGGTGGTCAAGATATAAACCCTAAACCCTAAAAAAGGCCCAAGGTGTGAGAGAGGCTTTAAAGAACCCTAAGCCCGAAGCCCTATTCCTAAAATCAATGGGACTCCCAGTTTTAAATAAACACGAGTGTCATACATATGGTGTGATACACCACATGGACACAAGTGTCACATGTAAATATTGAGATTTAGTCCGATCCAGATCGCGGTTGTCCGATCAAGATCGATACTAAATCCATGTTATATATCGAAGTGGAGTCTAGTGATGCTAATTTTGCTATTCGGTAGCATTTATCAAGGCGACATACCGGTCGAGAAGTGTCTTCTCATTTACAACGGCAGATCCGCCACACCCTGGGTAGAGAAGCTTGGCAATAATCGTATGATCATTCTTCACGGAAGACGAAAGTAGTAATGAGGAAAAGATGTGGTCGATTTAAGAAGTCAAATCATTTGAGTAGGTAAAGAAGGATTTTACGAAGACTCCCCGAATAAAGAGATCGCCGGAATTTATCATATGAAAACTTCAAAGATGATAAGTATGGTAAACGGGTTGTGTTGTGTATTTAATAATGTCCTATTTTATGAGGACAAAGCAGGGGTGAAAGTGCAAATTTGATTTCTCAAATCCCTTCGTGAGAAATTGCAAGTAATCAAGGATCCGCAGACGTAGGTGGTAATGCGACATATGGGGCACGCCACATCAATCTCAAGAATTCTACTAAATATAAATCTTAAATTCAAATTGCTCTCCAAACGGCCTTTTGATTTCGAGGTCTATAAATACGGGATTGCTCTTCGGGGAGTGAAGATAATTAAAATTATCAAGAAGCTCATACTATAGCAAAATTTCCGCATTTAAGAACACAAATTGAATTTCTAAGTGTTCATCCCATTGTTCTAAGATAAGAAATCTCATCCTCAGCCTTTTAGGCTACATAAACAAAAGAGGATAGATTTCCGCTTGAACAACAACAAATCTTACCCAAAAACCAAAAGTTAGGTTAAGTTTGTTTAGCAAGATTTTACATAGGGGTTCTAGTTCTCGATCTCTCGATCTAAGAGAGTGGAGAACTCTTAAAACATCCGCTGGTTGTAATGTGTTGACTAACACAATAAACTAAGACCATTGGTTGCTGGTGCCCTGTGATGCGAGGAAGAGTATTTAGGACCTGGTCATTCAACCACTATAAATCTTGTGTGCATTTATCCGCCTTAATCGCTTTTACACTATCGCATTATTTACTTTTGCTTAAAATCACATACATATTCCCGAAAGTAGGATCGGGCCAGATCAAGCAACCTGATCCGATCAGTTTGACTTTGGTTAGTCGATTGAAAACAAGAGCATTTGTGAACTGGACTGCTAAAGCCGGCTTTTTTACACTTGATATAAACTAGTTTCCGCGACAATCGCTAAACCGATAGACACCGAATCGACCGCCATCGCCATCGTAAGAAGTCGATATCACCCAAACCGACTCACTGATTCTCGATCAGAAAACCCCGCTTACACCCCGACCGAACGAACCTCACGGGACCTACAAACTTGTAGAGAAATCAACGAAATTATTTCAATGGATCATGTAAAGGGTTAAGATAAGCACCAGGTCATTAGGGAATCACGGTCGACATCTTAAAAAAGATTTACATTTTTAGAAAAATTGTAAGGAAGTGTTTCATAAAGTTGGACCGTGAAAGGATTAAATTATTTTCAAAGATGTGAAAAACTAAAGTCTCGCTATATAGAACCGCTTTGAAATTTTAGTTAAGATCGAGATGTTATCTATTGTTTATCTTTACCACCCAAACAATCCAAGTACATAACACGGCTCACGGTTCCACGATCAATATGTAAGTATGACTTACACAAAGATCATGAACTTTAGAGATTTAAAGATAAGTCGGTTTTAACTTATGAGAAAGAACATACAACTTTGGGAAGGAATAATCCATATTCTTAGAATATATAAGGAATTTCGAGGACCTAAATTCTTTTTGAGAGGTGAGGATGTAAGACCCCTAAAACTAGAAATGATTTTGTAGTCTTAGTTCAATGGATTACACATAGGAAGAAACTACTTGGGAAAGAGAAGACGAGACTAGCAGATTTCCCATGCCTATGACAAACAAGCACACAAATGAAAGACTTTGATAAATTTATGGGGATTAAATAGTTAACAACAAATGAGACAACAATAAGGTTTTTGAACCCACAGATTAGATTAGAGTAGTCACATACTTTAGTAACTAAACATACCATAGCAATGAGTAAATGAAATTTTGGTGAAGTAACCCTCAATGCCTAAGAAAATGAAGAAGTTGAATTTCTGGGATCTAAATTGCTAAGTGGGTAAGGATGTAATACCCTCAACCAAAAAATGCAAAGGTTAAAAGGAAGATTTAACATTTTAATTTACTTCAATGAGAGAATATTTGTTTTAGATTTTGATTTTCGTGATGACAAGACGAAATAATCCGAACCGAAGCTAACCCTAAGACTTTAAATAGAACAAAATTTAAAGGTTTGATTAACAAAATATAATAACTAAAAATCGATTGAAAATCTAATCAAACCTAGGATTTTCCTATCGCTCAAATCAAATAATCTTTAAACAAATAAAATTGAAATAACGACGGTGATTGAAATGCAACCTCTAAACAAATAACGGGACCATCGAATGATAAATGACAAACCTAAAATAAATCACGACTCAGGATTTTTGAAAACGATGATATGTTTATGTTTCAATTACATATTATTCTTTTGTATGATTAAAACTAGGGTTTTCAAACCAATTGCATAACCGCAATTCCTAGTTGTTTGAAACTAATTCAATCGGATGTCACTTAACTTTTGTTTCCTCGTCAGGTCGGGTGAAACAAAAAACTAAGTCGGTTTACAACCATCGAAGCTGGACATTACATGTCCCTATAAAAGTCCCGCGATGATGATCCGAAAGCAAAAGACTTTGGTCTTAAATACCCATCGAACAAAAATTTCTTTTCATTTTGATGGAAGACATCGCTTCAATTTAATAAAAACCATATTTTAGTTAGGAACGCTTTAAAAGGCCAGGGTATTAATTGCGTTTAATCGAGATCCAACATGTTAATCTATATCATATTTGAGCAATTATTAAGCGCCGCCACCCAAACATGATTTTATACGACTAACACTTATACGGGCGCCGCCTACCCAAATAATTAATATGATCCTATTAAGTATTGCGCCGCCACCCAAACAGCTTATGACAAAGGACTATAAATATGCTAACTTACAAGTTAACACAAGGGAATTGATAACGTAAATGCAAAACTAAAATTTATAAAATCTAATTTTAAGAATTTAGTTCGCCAATTTTCTTTAATTATCAAAAGTTTTAATTAATCAAATTAATTAAACATAATTAGTCCAACTAATAAAATCGCTTTTTAAGACAAACTTACAAAAATCCTGATATTTCCAAATTAATCAATTTTAATTTATTAGATTTTGTGGGCCTGAAAATTTCTAAAATTGCGACTAGAGGACTCAAAAAACAATTTGCAAACCTGGGCCCTCCCCACATCATCGCCCAACCAAACAGATCCAATCCGTGAACCGACATTACCCGATCCACTTTTCAATTCATCGAACATCATTCAACGTAATCAATCAAGAACATGAATAATCAAGAAAAATCTTAAAAGAATTAGACACAACCGTGAACGTAACATATCAAGACCAAACCGATTTTAGGTGCAAATGAACCGTCAGCCGATTTAACGCTGACGCTGACGCGAGTCGCACCTTAAATTTTCGTGAACCGTATCACGCCGCGACGTCAAAGATCGTCTAAATCGATTCAAAGATACCGCATCGTGAAAGAAATCGCCACCCGAATACACCTGAGGGTGATTTGCTTCCACCGCCAAGCGCTTCATGAATCGCCGCTAATTACATTTCACCCCATGGCGAATCGCCTAAGAGATGGTTTGGTGGTCGAATTTCCACCGCCACGCAAATCATCATCGCGAATTGATTTCGATCAAGATGACGACAAAATTGTCGCCGCCGCGAACCAAAAAATGTCCTCGGTCGCAATCGCAAAGAGATTAGAAAACATAGTGTCATCGCTACCCGCAAGACGAGGGTCTCGCGAACCATCGCGAGATACGGTGGTATACCGCCATCTCGAAAGCGATGTCGATAATTCCTCCACCGCCAGTTGAAGCGCAAGGCAGCCGTGATGATGGTGGTCGTGGTTTCTAAACACTAATTTGAGAGCCGTTGAAAAAGACGGAAGGGCTAAAATAAATATGTGTGTATAATGAATTAAAAAATAACCAAAAACACATAGTAACAGACATCCCTAGAAAGTTAAAAACCCAATTGCGGTCACGATATTATCGATCGTACTAAAAATTTGATTAAAAAAATTAATCAAACAATCAATTAACAATTAATTAAGAGCCCGGAGCTCGATACCACCTTGGAATATAGAGGCACGTAAACACGTAATACATGTGCAAATGAATTAAATCAGCCACCAACAATGAATAAAATAATTGCACCCACTTCAAGTTCTCATCATTCCAAACCCGAGGGGCCAAGATATCCACTTTAAATATTACTTCATTTCTTGAGGTCCGCTATTTGAATATTAAAATAACCCTTTTCCAAAGTGACAAACTTCCATTCACCTTTGATTTTTACACCTGATCAATAGAGGCTCAAGGTCGGTTTTGGGTAGACGGCTTTACACCTGGTTTGAGTAAAGATTCTTCCAATGAGCGAGTGCTCCATATCCCTAACACCGTTGGTGTATAGTATCATCGATATTTACTAAAAGAAACTCCCTTTCTCACTAATGATTGTTCAACAACCGATGTAGGGGCAAGAGCATTAGTAAAAGTTTTCAGAGGTGGCATCAATGAGCCGCTGGCCGACAATACCCATGTTCAAGACCTTCACATGTGTGGAAAAAAATTCTCAATCGCGCGTCTTCCCTGCAGATTTCGGCGGTTCCAGCCATTATGGCCACTGCCACCTTGACGTCGAAGGACGGCCTTGGCCTTCAGCAACATATTTGTGGATGCTTATAAACCCCTGAAACCTTATCATCGATTCTCACTTCAATTCCTGGGGTAATTCACACGGTTACGACGGCTGACCTATGATCTTTGCCATTGGAACCGCCTTCAACCTCGAGTATTTATGATGTTCCGGGCATGGCTGCGCACCCTCAACCAAACCCAATGATGCCGGACCTTCATCAATCTATTTTGACGAGGTGATGGTCCGCGATCTTTTGAAGCAACCCTAATCGGTTGGTCATGCGGACGCTATGTCCGCCCTTCGTGGTAACCCTACACCCTCAGACTCGATTCCTACTGTCATGACTGTGTTTCTGCAGCCCTGTGCATCGCTTGATGTGCCCAACAGGTTAGCAGCACTGGTTCAACACTCTTCAGGCTCAGCCTCGCGTCCGCTGGAGATGATTATGGTATGTGTTTTCCGTCTTTGACTCATGCTCCGTGGATTATGAATCATGTTTTCATGATCTAGTTTGTTTCTTTGCCTCTTTTCGAGTCCAGGGACGGCTTCTTTGGCCTCTAATACGTTCGAATGAGGATGTTCAGGTTACACAAAGTGCACGTTTACATGATATTGCCCTCAGTTACCACTGTCCAGGTTCCGGACAGTGAAGGATGCTATGCTGATATGGATTTGGCTCCCCTTTGTGGCTTAGGTTTCACCTGTGTTCCGCACAAATTTTCATCATACTTTTTAGTCCCGTTGTCAAGTCATCTATAGTTCAGATTATTTTATCTCTTAGTTCATCATAAATGGCGCCCACCAGCTTGATGTCAAGAATGCCTTCCTTAACGGGTGTTCTCACTAAGCCCGCTTTCATGGCTCAACCTCCGAGCTCCATTGATCCACATTTCTCGATCATGTATGTAGCCTTAAAATGACTTTTTAGTGGACTTTGTCAAGCCCCCTTCGGGTTTGGTTTTCCGCTTTTTTAGGTCCTTCTTATTCACTCATCGGTTCTCGCCAAACTCGACGACTCTTCGTTATTTTATCTAGATTCCTCAGACTGTTTCTTTTTACCTTTACTTTATGTAGATGGTATCATTATTAGGTGCAATGACCAGGTTATGTTTTGTTGCTTCATCACTGTGAGTCAATGATGACTTTGGCGATTAAAGACCTTTGGGAAGCTTAATTACTTTCTATGGCCTCGAGATTTCGTATAGATAATGGACCATTTGTTAGCAGGTAAAATATGCTCACGATATCTCAAACGGGGGATTTGTTGATTCAAACCCATTACATCTAATCCGGGCAGCGGGAGTCACTTACTAGTTCGGGTCCTCCTTTTCATGACCCAACCTTGTATCGCCCCTTGGTGGGTGTATCAGCAAGATTTGACCATCACTTAACCCAATCTATCTTTGGTTAGTCAACAAGATTCTCCCCACCTAATGATCATTTCGGCAAAGGATTATTATTTCAGATTTTAAGGACATTATTCACTACTACTTGTCTTTTGTCCATCGACCGAGAAATCTATTGATGGGATAGTCCGATGAGACTGGCATGCCAGGTTAGGATATGACACTCTACACACTCCAGTACTCTATTTTTCTCGGGGGAAATCTTTGTTTCTTGGAGTGCAAAGAAACAACCCATCGTGGCCCAAGCTTCATTTGTGAGTCGTAATACGTATGCTGGAAAACACGACTTCGAAAGTTAGTTCGCTAACTAACTTGCTTCAAATCAAGGAACCTCCCGACGACCCCTTCTCTTTGTAATAACAAAGGTGTTGTTTTTCTCAAATAAACCGATAGCACACAAGAGGAGAAACATATCAACATTGATTGTCACTTCAGACGCGAACTTGTTTTACCTCGAAGCTTCACACTCGGGCTTTGTTCCCACTCATCTTCGGGACAGTGGATATCTTCACTAAGAGTCTTCCACGTCCTGCTTTTCGAGTTTTCTACGCCCAAGCTTTGTGTTTGTCTTCACCCACTCAATGCTTGACGGGGTATCAAGGAAAATATTGACCAAGATTGATTATTGGCCAAATCACTTGATTGTGGACTAATTTAGAAAATCTTTTGTAATTTCATTAATTTGATTCCTCAGTATTTTGGATTATTTGTATTACGGATATAATTAGTGGATTTTCAATCACCAATTATGGGTGATCTCAATCCTTTCTTACAAGAACATAAATGTAAATAAATCTTATGATCTACTCAATTCTAAAGTAAATAAACCATCATTTCAAATATATCGAAAATAAAGTGAATCCTTTAGAAGCCTAAGAATAAAAGAGAGATCTTAGTTATTCCTCAAACACATGTATCATGATTTTCTTTATGTTGTCATATATAAATTCAACTTTCTAACCGAATATAAGTGTTTGTTTAAATATTTGTAAACAAAACTTCCACACCATTACAATTTTTTGTCCTGATTTTGTTTGAACAAGAAATGAGGTTTTTATTTGAATTAAAAAAGAACAAAATTAGTTGTACATCAATAAGTTATATTATAAATTAAAAAAATAAAAACTAACGTCATATGATTACATGTCAATTCAGAGGCCGGAGTCCCCAATAAAACTTTTTACTAACGTAAACCCCACTTCAGACAAACCCTTGCTTACGCAGACGCTCTAATGCTCTAGCGGGCTTAGACTACGCCTTTAAGAACACGTGAATATCCTAGAAATATAATAGTATTCAATATTCAAAGGTGTTTTACAATATAAACCCTATTCATAATACTAAAACACAAAACCCTAATTTGTCCTCCAAGCGCTAATCTTGATAAATAAGAAAAAATATATCAATGATATTTATGGAGAATTATTTTATACTATACATATAAAAGGAAAAGCATTTATTGCTATATAATTTAGGACAAAAAACTAAATCCCATGATTTAGTCTCCATCATTCTTCCTTCTTTGAAGCTTATTCAACCTCAATCGAAGGAGATTTAATCTCCATCATGGAGAAGCTCAAACCTTCATCCTTCGAGATCCCATATACACAAAAAAAAAACTCAAACGAGGCGCTTAATACTAGGGAGGTTGGTAGTGAGGGATGAAGCCAGGGAGGTCAGGGCAGAGAATCGGGTACGCGCCACGGCTTCACCATCAATGAAGAAGGCGGATGGTGATTAGCTGGAAACAACCGCGCGACGTCGCCGGGCCGATGGGAGATGCGTGGCGGTGCAGAGAAGATGGTGATGGCGGGTCACAAGGCCTGCCGGGAAGGCGAGCGACGCGGCATTTGCAAGGGAGGTAGCCCGGATCTCATAGCTGCTTTTATTAATGCGGGGAGTGGTAGTGGCGAAATGACCTCGAGCATCGGATTGGGCTAAAGACTGAAAGGAAGTCCGGCGCTTTCATCATCCGAGCTGGTCTTCGAGCATGGCTACGAGGGCCTTCACTTAGGCGATGATGCTTCCTCAATTCGACAAGAAAGGTTCTGGTCCCGGGATCCATTCTGCAATGCAAGCGACCGCCTTGATACCGTGATGAAGAAGGCCGCTTGTTCGCTTCCTAGGGCTAAAACTATATCTCAAGAACACTATAATAATTCTCGAAATATAATTGTATCAATATTCAAAGGTGTCTTACAATTAATTATAAAACCCTTATTTATAATACTAAAAACACAATAACCCTAATTTGTTCTCCTCTGTGGAAATCTTGACAAATAAGGAAAAATATATCAATGATGTTTATGGAGAATTATTTTATACTATAAATATAAATGGAAAAGCATTTATTGTTATATAATTTAGGGGATGGAATCTAAATCCCACAATTTAATTCCATCATTAAGTCAAGGGAAAAGGAACTGCCTAAAAGATATGAAATAATTAATTTAATGATGATTATTCCAGTACTCAGAAGAAATATCTTTTTACATGGGAAGACCATAGACATCGAAAAAATAGAATAAAATTAAAATTGAGGTTCATGTTACACACAATTTTCTTAAAACAAAAATGATGTTTTTCACTCTTTGTGCTAGGAAACGTAGGAAAATTATTTCGTGATACAAACGATAAAAACAACGATATTAATACTATATATTTCTTGGGTCGAACTGAAATATTGCTTGAGATTATCACCCGAATTGGAATGAAAACTTTTCAAAAAAAAAAAGAAAAAAAGGAAAGCATAAAGGTATTAGCATTTGCTGAAAATATATATGTATAAACTCAAATTCGTGGTTTCAAGTTCTAAAGAACTTAAAGTTCAACTTCATCTGACATGCAACTTGTAGCCTCAGAAAAAAAAAAAAAAAAAAAAGATTGTTGGAGCGTGGTTTAATGAGCCACTAATGGTTTAAGACCAAAATCACCACATGAAATAATCCACCATTAATCAGGTTTAAACTTTCAAATTCATATTTTGTAACCACCTGACTAATGACCCATTAACTTAGGTGTAAATGTTGTGACGTACTAGCTGTAGAGAGTCTCAACAAACCATAGATGTAGACAATCTCGACAGTCCACAAATGTAGACAGTCTCAACAACTCTTGGTTTGTAGACTTCGAGTCTCAACGCATCTACTGACTTTGACTTTGTTTTAGCAGCCTATGATCAGCTGTAGTCTCAAAGTTAACAACCAATAGAAAATAAAAGAGAGGTAAAAGTTAATTGTCAGTTCGCCACCAAATCGATCCGACAATCGCGTACGCAGGTCGCGCTAGCACACAAGTTCGAGATTAGAAGACGAATTTCAACCAAGATTTGCACCCCCCCTCCCCTCCACCCTGCCCGCACACGTGGAAGGTGATGGAGCATAATTTAATATTATTTACAAACTACAAGTGTGTTCCTCCTTATCTGCCCACTTCTCTGTTTCTACTTTTCCAATATGAGATAAATCTCTTTGTTTTTCTCTTTCTCATTTCTTGGTTATAACACTTTGAAAATTTAATCTTGCATTCACCAAAATTGAGCTATATTTTCAACAATCCTCACGGAATGGAAAGACACATACACCAAAAATATTTTTGGTGGTACAAATCATTGTTAGAAACTTACATAGTATAGGTAGGTGTCACCATTTGAACCTTCCCTTATGAAAATACACTTACTTTACTAGTCTAGTAGTAGCGCAATGTCTTTGAACTATAAACTGTTTTATGTAAACGATGTTGTACTTGTTGGGGATTATACTAGAAAGTATGCCTTTTACTTTTGTATAATCAAAACTAATTTGAACTTATTTACTGAAATAAATTGTTTATCACTGATGCTTTAAATATTATCGAATGTTACATATATTTACTGCATAACTGTTCAATAAGTCGTACGTGTTACATTGTAGTTAATTTAGTGATACCAGATCACAGAAGATTAGATTAACAGTCCCTTGTAACTAAAAGTACGCCATTCACGACCTAGATGGAAATGAACAACCCATCGTGAAAGGTTGAAGTGTAAGGCCTGATTGGTTTGTTCTGACCAAGAGATTACACTAGTGCATGACCGATGCACTCAATAGACCTATACAGGAGGACAAATTCTTCGAACTCAACAAGGAAGAATTAGACTCAGTGGGTTCGTTATTTCTAATCTTCGCCCCTTAAAAAGATCACATGGGATTGGTAACTATCGCTTTGACTTATCATGGGCAGAGAATCAACGAGATTCAATACTTTTTATCTTGGGCAATATTATTAGTCACATGTGATTGCTAAGATTTAATACTTAAGAATCGCGGTGCAAGCACGCTTTGTTTGATTTGCCCTTGGGAGGTTCATAAGCTTTATCATACCAAATCTTGCAAAAGGGAATTAGTTTCCGTACGGATAATAATGTTGAACCGCCTTTGACCAAGGATAAAAGATATTAATTAATGGAAAGCTATTTCAAAGGGCTTGAATTAATTAATGGGCTAGATAATCTTAAACACGGGAAATAATAACCGAGCCATATTGATCAGAATACGGGTTAAGATGGATAAGTGCAATATTAATTATGTAGTGGATTAATTAATATTTATGGGCTTGAATAATATTGTGCTCAATATTAGATATTCAAGGTCCATTAGAAGGTCCAATCTTAATTCTCCTAAAGGCCCCGAGTAGCCCAACATATAGTCTAATAACCTAAAAAGGTGATTAAAATAAAATAAATATTGTTGCTTATTTTTCCAAGAAAAATTCGAAAATTATGGATAAGTTGGGAGAAAGATTTTCTTTTGAATTTTGTTATGGAATGAAGATATGTATTTTTGGGAATACAAGATTATCTCATTAAATTCAAGAAATCTCCCACTTGGTCAATCCATAAGAGATTTTTAAAATTTGAAATATAGTGGGCAAGAAAGATTTTCTTGATTTTCTTGAAAAAAATATTATGAAGATATGCATTAAAAATACAAGAATATCTCATAAATTCAAGAAGATCTAAATTCGAATCTTGCACACTCTATATTTCTAAAATATCCATAGCAATAATAGAGAATAAGGATTTTGTGAATATTATAATTATGGGAGAAAGTTAATATAGAGATATATTCAAGATTTCTTGGAGATCAAGAAAAGATTTTCCCACATTATTTTAACCTAAAAAATTCGACCACCCCATGCTCTATAAATAGGGATGATTATTTCATTCCCATGTACAATTCCATGTGTCGAAAAAATTAGTAAATCCACAAAGGTGGTGCAACATAATTTATTTTCCTTTTGTTAAATCGCTCACAAGTGTCCTTCCAATCGGATAAATAACGAGGGTTAAGGGAATACTGGGAAGTCCTTTCAAGGTCTATTCACCACACCGTTGCCATCCCAAGAGGCAACGCTCACTTAAACTCATAGATTCGCATTTAGGTGGGTTTTACGTGAATTATTATATGCATGATATGTTGTTGATTATTATTTTGAATTAATATAGATTAATTCATGCTAGTAATAATTATAAGAATTAAATTTGTATTTAAATATTCACCCCTAATAGATCCGCAGGCAACTTATTCCCAACAAGATTCTCTCAAACTCTTCCTAATAACTCTCACCATGATTATGTTCGTTTGACCATGAACATTTGCATGGTTTTTTCAAAAGAGTTTTGAAAAATATGTCGATAATATTTCTTTGAAGCCGCCTAATTCTAACTTTTTCTTAAATATGTGATCTTTTCTAAGAGAATTCAACAAACTCTTCTCAAATCATTAATAGCATGTGCTAATTTCACAACAAATCACCGTGAAAAATCTTTAGGGCAATGGACTTTCAGGATTAATTTATCCCTCACAAAATAATGATTTACGAAAGTTAAACAATTGGGGATTGTCCTTTTCGAACCTAATTTGGGATCTCGAGTCATTTAGGTTAAATTTTACTTCGCCTCAACTCATCTTTTTTAGGCTTTTACCTCATTCCTCTAGATTAAGACAAAATTAACTCTTGATTTAACCTTGGTCAATGGATTCATTTATTATGACAATTCATGTTGAGAGTAGTTTTGTAATGGTATTATTTCTACGCCTAATATGTCTAGATTATGTTGTATCACCATAAATTCGCCAAAGCCTTTAATGGTTCAATTGGAGGCCCAATGACTTAGAAGACCATCAAGCCAACATCAAGCTCATGTTGAGATCCTAACTCACACACAATTGTCTAAAACCCATGGAAAATAACTAAGAGTCGTGGAGCTCAAATTAGCTCATTATGAGCTCGCTCAATGAGCTCTCATTTAGCTTGATATGAGTCGCCTAATGAGCTCCCTCATTTAACTCGGCCGACTAGCTCATTAGAGGTCTCCTATGTTGGGGAACGCTTTGCTCTGGATCTATTCGAGGTGTAATTTAAATAAATAATTTACTACTAACATGAATTAACCTATTAATTCAAATAGCAAATAACCAACAACATATATGCCAAGACAAAATAAATTAATGTAAAGTCCTACACATGCGGAATCTAGGAAGATACATCACAAACAATTATAACAAAGACTTTGATGAAGGGGACAACCGCTGAGACAATGGATCAACCCAATTGCCTTCTCAAGTATATCCCAAGTCCTGTTCGTTATCCTACCGAAGATACTCACTAACAATTATAACAAAGGAAAAAAGAAAAAAAATATGTTGCACCACCTTTGTGGATTTCTAATTTTTCCAAGATCGAATGGTGGTCAGATGAAAAATTCATCCCCTATTTATAACAATGAGGAGGGGGGAAAAATTTCAAGGATTTTTGAGGTTGGGGATGAAAATTATCCCCCTTTTTTCCTACCATACTTTTCGAATATTACCCAAGGAAAAGTCAAAGTCAAAGATTCTTGAATTTATGAGATAATTTTGTATTCCAAGAATACTTATCTTCCATAAAATCTTTCCAAGAAAAAATCTTCATCTTTTCTTTTTTCTTGTATTTTTTCAAATTAATAGGAAAATTAGGCAACAATATTTTTATTTTATTTTAATTACCTTTTTCATTAATGGACTTATATTTGGGCAACTTGGGGGCCTTTAGGAGAAGTAAGATCGACCTCCCAATGGACTCAATTCCAATATTGAACCACAATATTATTCAAATTTCATTAATATTAATTTATTCCACTATAAAAATTAATATCAAGACTATCCATCTTAACCCATATTATGATAATATGGCTCCCATTATTATTTTCCTCGTTTAAGATTATTTTATCCATTAATTAATCAAGCCAATGAAAAGCTTTATATTAATTAATATCTTATTCCTCGAGAAAAGACAACTCAACATTATTATCCATACCATAACTTAATCCACATGCATGATTTGGTATGATAAAACTCTCCGAGCCCACCAAGGGGACAAATCATACAAGACTTTCTCTTGCACGCTTTCCTCAGATAAATCTTAGCAATTGTCATGTAATTATTAATATTGCTCAAAATACAAAGTATAGAATCACTTTCTAATTCTAAACCCAACATAGATCAAAGCAATAAATATTAATTACATACAACCTTATTTAAGGACAGAGACTAATAAATCATCAACCACCGAGGTCTAATTCTTCATCCCATAAGCAAGATGGGAAGAATTTATCCTCTCTATAGGTCTCTTAAGCTCAACATCATAACGCACTAGTGTAACCTCTTGGCCAAGACAAGCCAATATGAGCTTTTGTACACATCAACCTCTACCAATGAAGTGTTCAATTTTCATCTAGGTTATGGAAGATGACTTATTTACAAAGAACTTAACGTGATCTTCCGTTGTTGGGAAATTTGTATTTAAGTTTTGATGGAAGTTCCAAAACAAGTTAGATTAGGGACCGCTTAATGTCGTTAATGACCGATGACTTAGAATAAGATTAAGATGACCAAATTAAATGTATAGATAGTCGATGTAAAGATAGGTCAGCATATCGAGGGGAACTAAATATGTATAGGTGTCGAAGTATCGATTGACCGATAAGGTCGATGATCAAGGCTAAGAACAAATCAAGACAAGAAGTCGAAGATCAGGAAGAAGAAGACATTGAGACTCGATGAACCCAAGACTCAGATAAACCTAAAGACTCAGCTAAAACCCAAGACTCGATGAACCTCGAAGACTCGTGATAAACCTCAAGACTCAAGAATAAACCTAAAGACTCAAGATGACTAAAGACACCGAGGCTCGAGTCACCCAAGATCAAGACTAAGAGGTTCAAGACCTACATCACCGAAGTCTCGCAAATTGTTAAGACAAACTGGAATTTAAGATTCTAATAGCGTATACCGACCGCTTATCCGATCAAGTCACCAAGACCAAGGCCAACCAAAATGGTACACCGCATTAAGACTTAATGTTCTACAAAGGAATCCAATCGCCTAACCGACAAATACTAAAGCAGCCGCTCGCCGGCCAAGAAGAAAGTTTACATGTGTACAAAAAGAGTCGACAATGCGGATTCGACCGCGACATAAACGACGCTTAATCATGCCTACGCCATGGTGATATTCGAGCACGCCACATCATATCCTAACCTACCTAATATAGCCCGAATTCAAATTGCTTTCCAACCACTCTTTGATTTCGTGGGTCTATAAATGGATTGCTCTTCAAAATTGAAGAACACCGAGAACATGCCGGATCGAAAGTGCATCAAAGAAGCAAAACTATAAAGAATCTCCGCCAAATAACACCGGAATTTGAAGATTATTCTTAAGTTGTTCATCCCATCGTTTTAGCCGTAAATCCTATCCCCAGCATTCGCCACATAAACGAGGATAGATTTCCATTGAACCACAACAAACCTTTACCCAAACTCAAAGTTAGGGTTTGTTTGTTACCGTAAGATTTAAGATTGGGGATTCTAGCCGATTTTCTCGATGGGCTGAGTGTGAACTTGATAAACATTTGTTGGGTGTCGGACTAACACATTAAACTAAGTCCACCGGTTTGTTGGTTGTTGCGCCCCCGTGTTAAGGGAAGAGTGGACGAAGACGGGTTTCGCTCCAAGACTATAAAATTTTGTAAAGATTTACTTGCTCTTTATCGCTTTTACACTATTCACACAAATAAGCTTTAAAATTGCATACATATTCTAAGTTAACATCACCGCAACTGCTAAATCGATCCGATCAAAGTTGACACCTTTAGTCACCGATTGAAAACCGACTTGAGAATCTGATTTGATAAACCGCTTTTTCACACGGTATTTACAGTTCTTCCGTGACTATCGCTAAACCGACAGATATCAAACCGATATGCCCTCAGCACTCAAGAAGATTGAACATCACCCAAATCGACTCACTAGCACTGATCAAAGTAAACCGCAATCACACCCGACCGCACGGAAAAGTTTTAAGTCCATTCACCCTCCCCTCTAGATTTCCGCTTCACAAAACCCGTTCGAACCTACATCCGTGGATAGGGTATCACCACATTAACTACAATGCATATGTACTAATATTGAACGGTTTGCAATAAATAAATACCTTTCATTCATATTTAAAGCAACAATGATAATAAGATTTATTCTCAAGAAATAAGGGGATAAATTCAATATACAAAGAAAAGCATACTTTCACGATAACCCCAACATCCTATCCAAGCTTGTTTCAGGAGAAAGTACATGCAATTTAATGTCGCAGGAGGTACAAAGTCAAGAAAACCCTTTATATGGTAAGTCAATAGCTCAAGCCGCAAGAGGACAAACATTGGTTACACAATTTGGGTAATGATCGAAGAACTACTAATAAAGATGCAAGGATTTGCCAGTGTCACGTAATGCCGAGCTAAGACGAGCTTTAGAGGATGCCTAAATTAATGTAAATCGGCACCGACATTAAATGGAAGTTTGACCATTTGATGTCCAGATTAGTAAACGGAGAGTGAAATGCACTTCCCCATTAGTATAAATAATAACATTTAAGGCCACGTAAAAGGTCTAAAAAAATATCAATAAACCAGGCAAACATTTTGCCCTTGGGCCTCGCAAGAGACTTTTATTTATCGCTTTCATTTTTAAATTATTTAGTGTTCAATCATTTGAACCTCATTGTTTTATTAACTAGTTACCAAAAAGTCATATTCCACATAATTAATTCGATTTTACTAGCTATCAATAATTGGAGCTAGAAGAAGGGTAACTCTTCAAGAACTAATTTGATTTTTTAATGTGTTCTTATTCAAGTATTCCCATGAATCTTCAAAGTTTTTTTTTTTTTAAATCTTCAAACATTCAAACACCTACTTAGAAAGTGCGATAACCAAAAAATGTCCTAAGCCGCTGTGTCAAAAAGGCAAAACCAAATGGGGAAGCCAAGTCCTAATCTAGAAGTTCGATTGTCGGGAAAAGCCGATGGTCAATTTGCCGGTAACTGGGTACCGGTGGGGCCCACACTTGGCATTCACCGAAGTTAGAAGAAATCAACACTCCCCAAGAAATTTGGGGAAGCCATGACGCCTTTACACCGAAAGAGAGCCGGGTCAAGGAGATCATAGTGATCACGCCAAAACTGACTTAAAAAGTTTCGCCAGTAAAGTTTAAAAAGAGTTATGTAAGGCCCACGCCAAGCGTAAAGCCAGAGGAAACACAAGCAGTTTTGTGGTGCAAATGCATGTCACGACAAAAACAAAAAGGACCAACTCAAGATCGTCGGGAGAGAGTCCATCACCCGCCATCATCGTAGGTGGTGGAAAGAAGCATATCACTCGCCATCACCAACGGAGGGTGCGGAAGAAGTCCATCACCTCACCATCATCAACGAGGTGGTGCAGAGAAGTCCATCACCTCATCATCATCGCCGGGTGGTATGGTGATAAGTCCATCACCTCACCATCATCGCGGAGGTGGCGCGGAGAGAAGCCCATCATCTCACCATTATCGCTCAACTTTTCCACCACTTCGCCACTACGACTCCCAAGGTGGGGACCAATGTAGGTTGGCCAATATCCGGTAGTTCAAAGATGAGGTCGACGAGCATATATCAAAAGGGTTGATGAACTAATCATGGATGGGGAGCCACCAAGATGAAGCTAAAGTTATGGGAGGTGTCGGAGGACCCTGATGAACATTTAAACTTTGAAGACGATGTATATAAACTATCCAACATCCTAGACGATTTTCAAATACCGAGCCGAACCCGATTAATAGCCAAGCTTCTTGCTCAAATGCGATGAAAGAGCAGGAACCGTTGATGCAAAGAAGCCAGCTACCAAACCAGAAAGTCGCACCGATAGTTGATTATGTTACCAAAAAAGCTTCCTGATAGCCAATCCCAAGCTTAGTCTCAAATGACACCTCGAATGCGCTTTATTTGAAGAAATATTATCGTAAGAGTTTGGCAGTCTAAGTTTTATGAAGTAGTTTGCCTCAAATCTGTAAATGGAAGTTGATTTTTTCGGCAAAATTCAGCTTTTAGTTGAATTTGTCATGCACTTAGATTTTATTGATCACAAATTGAGAAAAGAGTTCAATGATCTCTAATGAGATCAACAGAAGTATATTAAAAACATAAATGCTAAGGCATTAGGTCGTGATCCAAATAAGACGACCGTAAAAGTGCCAAGGCACCAGGATCGCGTAATTTCAAATAAGATGGACGGATCGCAAAAATAAACGATCAGAATATTTTACGTCATGGATAGCGGGCAGTCATCAACCTCCAAGGAGGTCATTACCCAAAGTGGTTGATCTCGATAAGATCGACCTCCCAGAGATAGTCCACAAACAAAAAATTCAAAACATTTCGTCAGAACAGCATTCAATGGCATCCAAATTTGCAAAAACAATAAGACAACTAAGTCGCAGAAAATTAAGACGACAAGCCAACCACAAAGATTGCAAGCAAATAAACACAATCAACATTCAAAATGCTAAGGCATTGAAAGTAAGTTCAAAAAATATGTTAAGGCATTAAAAGTAAAACTTCGCCCATCGAAAATAAGCTATCGGGACAAGGCAAAGCAAAGAGACATGATAAAAGCCAACATACGACTAAAACAAAGAAGTACTAAGTAAAGATAATTTTTTAGGTGGAGCCACCTCCACCAAACTTCATTAACAACTTCACCGGGCACGACCACCCCACTTCCTTCCCTAAGGTGATTCAATATAATGTATCCGATTTCGACCTAGATGGTTTACTTCCATCTTGCAACCGGGGGCTCGCCCATCGTCGCCCCATCTCGCGGGAGCAGCCTTTGCCATTTGTCCTCTCTACCTGCTTAGATAAGTCCTAATGTGATTCTAGTAGTTCATGCCTTGTCTGAGGATTTGAAATAAAAATCAAGACCACTTTGCTCAATCGCCGTAATGCTATCAAACACAGAATCAACTAGATGCTCAATAAGAAGAAAGTAGGCTGGTTGACCAACTCGAAGATTCAGGTCTCTCAATTAAAAATTGAAATTTCTACGTTGCGCCTGAAACTAACCAAGACAAGCTTTAAGCTTGTTGACCAATTTTAAGAGTGACGGGTCTCATCCATCTACCGACAACGAAAGCACCTTGATCCACCCTCGCTAGCTCACCATCTCAATTTGTTTTTGTCGAAACCCACTCGCTACACGAGGGTGCCAAAATAAAAGATGCCCAATCACGCCCTATTTCGAAGCTGAGCTAGCCATGAAAAGAAACCCTGAACCTCGCTAACAACCCCCACACATGAAGTCACTCAAGTTCCACGCCGCCGTCACCTTCTAATTCAGCGCGCCGGTTCACTTTGCTCTCGAACCAATTCGGCCGAGTTCTTTTCGAAGTCGCCGCCACAAGGCTAAGACCAATTGGCACTTCACGCTCGCTTTTCCGTGATGTCAAGCTCACCCATTCATCCGCCACGAGTTTAAGTCACGATGCGTATCGACGCCGAAGCTCACACCCTTTAAGTTCGGCGTTTATGTGTCCAAAATGGATAAGGTACGTAGCTCGCCAAACCCTCCACTTAGGCCCAATCCAGCCGGCTCGGGCTCGCCTCGATGAATCGACGAGCGACAGGCAAATCTTTCGCCCACTTCACCAACATCTAAGGCGTATCATGGCCGCAAAGCATCTCGCCAACCATCTCAGGACGAGCTCGACTTAATCCACTAGTTCGCCCGGGCCACGTAAGGCACCCCACCCAGCTTTTGTCATTTCACTAAGTCAAGAGCCAAGCTCATTTATAACTCGTTAGAGCTTGCAAACCTGCACTATCTCGCTTAAATGGGTAACTCGCCAGACCAAGAACGACCAACCGCCCAAATTTGCCAGGGCAACAAGGTCGACAAGGTGATAGTTCATTTCCGCTCGTCATACTGGAGTTTTCGGGTCCATTTGATTCATTTATTTCGCTTAGCTCCCTTGAACTGACGGTGATGCGTCGATATTCCAAACTTCACTACGGGTAATTTCGCTGAGTCCGATTGGTGATAGCTCGTTATTCCAAACTTGTTCACATCAACAGCATGAGCCACTTGTTCACACCATGCTCGGCCGAGGCTTCACAGATGCACCGCGGTGGACTTGCCCCCAATGAAAAAACAATCACCGTCTAATTCATTCATTGGTTCCTATCCACCGGGTTCTGCTTAAATGATTGAATCTCAAAATTATGGATGTGGTCGTGGACGGAGGAAGCCGAGGACATGGGCCATATTCGTGGGTCGGGGTCGCGGGTAAACTTACTTCATATAATCACAATAATCATGAAATGAAGAAACAAAATGTCCCCTAGAAGAGAGATTATGGAGAAAAGAAGGAAAAAGTACGAGGAACATTGCAACCGGTGGGATAAGGTCATTGGTCACGATTTGTCGAATCCTGATCATCTTGTTGAGCTTTATCACATCCTGAAAAAGAAAGATAAAAAAATGTTGAAAAAAAATCATGTGGATGATAATCTTATACTTATATAATAAAAGAACGACTTCACTAAATTTCTCACAAGTGCAGCCCTTCTTCGCATGTGTCATAATCCTATGTGTCAAATTCTCCTTAATCAAGAAAATCAAACGGTTTTGTGTTAATTAGTGATATGGTGCTTTTGAAACGTGTTAAACCCAGCATCTCTCATAAAGCAATTAATTAATTTAATTTCTAATTAAACTGTCTAACAGTCCTTTCAGCATCAATCCTAATATTGCATGCGGGCATCTCTACTTCCCATTAACATCACTCTACTCTCCAAAGCAAACCAACCACCATTCTCAATACTGATTCTTTCGTGCCCCGCCACAATCAAAAGACCTTGAGTAATTGTAATTGAGGCTGAAATTGTTAGAATTCATCTTCAACCCAACAATGAGAATTGTTGCCAGAAACGATATTTCTAATAAAAAATGAAAGACGGGGAACCATTTGGAGAGCAGATTCGGGAGATGGTGAGCGAATCCAGATGTCCCAATGATTCAGATTATATGATATGAGTATTTCATTGTGCTTTTTTTCTTTTGGGTATATAGATTAAACCTGTATCTATATTTTGATATAGGAAGTTCTTTATCTCGATGACTCTAATTATTATGAATTTATATTCTTTTTATAAACATTAATATTTTCCTCTGATTTTTTTTTTTTTTTCAGATTCACAGGTCCAAAGTTAGTGGTCACAAACAAGGTAGAATTTGACTGCTTTTTCTCCTTTCATTGTTATCTTTTTGATTTATATGTCGATTTTAGATTTGAATTTTGTACCGATTTGTTTTTCTATGTTATTTGATTTAATTAAATATCTTTTTTTTTATGCTTTTTTTTAGTTTATTTTGGACATAGATTATTTTATCTGTTTCTTCCTACTAATTATTTTTATCTGTTTTTAAATGGACAAATTTTATTCTTGAATTTATTATTTTTTTATTTTTTTGTAAATGCTATCAACAATTCAAGATGATAAAGTTGGGTGAATGTAGATAGAACAAAGTTTAATGTTTCATTTGTTTCTTATGTCCAACTTATGACTGCCTCACCATGGCAATGCCTCATACAAGCAGTTTCTAAAATGAATGGTGGAATATGACTTTTAAATTGAAGGGTAAGAATGTATTAATTGTTGGAAAAGATCCCAACATGATTAGAAAAAGGGAAATTTGTAGTAAATATGCAATTACACAAAACTGTAGGAAGGCAAAACCACTCATTGCCTCTAGAGTCAGGTTGTGTTTGTGTTTTGAAATTAATAGGTAGATACACATATACATACAATGCATTTTATAGATATATTATACTAAATGTAGTAGTTACCATTTATTTTATACACACCCATTAGCCGTAGAGGAAGTACATGATTCATATAGATAAAATATATGTATAGATTAGAGCACAACCAACCACACCAATACTAATACTGAACAAAGACCCAATGTTGTTGCATATATAAGAAGGGGGATTCAGGGGGCTGCACCTGCCCATTTCAAAGGCAAGCCCCAACTAATCATATATATTCAGATATATTATGTAAATAAAATTCAATACACTAATTCTAAGTCCAAAACCCCCAATATTATTTCTTATTTTATATTTAATTTATAAATTCCAAACTAAAATTAAAGTTTCATCCCCACACTCCTATTCAGCTTATTAAATTAAGATACAACTTGATATAAACTTATTTTCCATCATATCATGTCTTTCTTTTTTTTCTTTTTCTTATTAAAACTTAATTAAAGTATTGAAATTCAAAAATTTCATCCACAATAAAAAAATTATTTTGGTTTGATGCTGTTTTTTGAGGCTCTCACACCCAAACATTTGTAGATAATCATCCTAATATGGTTTCTATTTTTTCATTTGGTAAGATTTTTATTTATTTAACTTGTTCAATATTAAATATCTATATTATTCTCTCAATTTTGTCCTTTTCTTTTGAGGAATATGTATAAGTAATTGATTCTTTATTTGTTATATATTGTGATAATGCTAAAATTTTGGCCACTTTAGTATTAGAAAAAGAGAAATTATAAATGTAATAATGTACTAACATGAGTTAAATGAATTTTTTAACCGATAAAAGTTTATTGAAATGATTAAAAAAAATATTGAGCAAGTTGTATGATTTTTGTTTTAATTAAATAGTATTTATTAATAGAAAAGTAACATATTTAAATAAATACTAATGTTTTGGAATATATTTGTTAAAAATATAGATAAATTGACTTAATTAATCATGATTTTATGTTTTGAAGTTCCATATGATTCTCGTGGGAGCCTTTCGACATTGGCAAGGTATTATTACACAAGTACTCAAAAGATTTCTCACTACTTCATATATTTATTTTTAAATTTTGTAAAAAAACAGTGTGAATAAGCTGAATTTTTGAGCACCAACAAGGATGATGAGCTGATAAAACAAAATGTATTTATAGAGATAGCATTGTTGCTTTATGACAACCTTTTATGTGGTTTACTGGATTGCTAAAAACCATATGTATTTATGGAGATATCATTGTTGCTTTGTTGATTACTGATCGTTAACATCCCCAGGACGTATTTCGAGCTTGCATCATATTTCCTTTATTTCTGCATATAGGAAATTTTTTGTGAGAACAAATTAATGTTTTAGCATGAATTTTCTTAATAGCAACCAGCTGTCAAACATTCCTATTGTTGATCTGGCAATGGCCATCGAACCATCTGCTCAAAATTAAGCCCACAATGAGAGGTATGAAAACTCAAGTCCATAAATCAAATATTTGAAACTTAACTTTCTTTTTCATTCTAAAACGCTAATGTAAAAAGACAATGAAATCCAATGAGCAACAAAAAATGTCATTTAACATAATATAAAAAAATTACAACAGCCCGGCAGAAAACTAGTAATGCTAATAATGGTGATGATGAAATTATGATTCATCATGATGTATCCCATTTATTTTCGTGATACCAAATAATTATATATGATTACCCTATGTATTTCTTTTTTAATTTTTTATGAGTTATGAATAAAATTTATTTTGCATCTTTTATTAATTTTTAATTTAATTTATGTTTTTTTAATGAAAAGACAATTGATGCCAAACACTTAGGATTATTTAATGATGGTGTTACTTATACACAATACTTAAAAATAAAAATATTTTTCTCAATTCGAAAAGGGGGGAGACATGTGTTATCACTATAAGTGGTAGTGCAAACTTAATTGATGGTTCCGTAATAACTACTATTTTTCTTTTGAAGGAACTAAACTCAAGTTATAAATACTATCTCCCAAGTCTCAAGAAATTGTTGAGTTTTAAAGATATCCGCAAAATGAGAATCATATCGAAAACTCTAAATGAGAAAAAATAATGAATGCTTGTTGATCACACACGCTATTTCGAAAAGAAATTTGTGTTAGAAATATTCGCTTTTCCGGTTTATATTTTACTTAAAATATATACAACTGAAAACACATCACCTAATAGACTAGAAGTCTATTAATCCCAAAGATTATTTGTTTTGGCATGATCGCTTTGGACATCCTCGTTCCATAATGATGGGGTTTAATATTTGAAATTCACATGGTCATTCCATTGAAAAAAATAAAAGGTGTTAAATCAATAAATTCTCATGTGTTGCTTGCTCACAAGGAAATTAATTGTTAAACCTTCACCAACTACAAAGAGGGATTAAATTATGTGCATTTGTAGAACAAATTCATTGTGATATTTGTGGGCCTCAGAGATCACATGGACCATTTCGATATTTTTTGGTGTTAATTGATGCATCCACAAGATGGTCACGTATGTTAATTATCCTCTTGAAACTAGCTGCTTATTTAGATTGCTTGCTCAAATAATTAGGTTATGAGCACAATTTTCAGATTATTCAAATAATTAGGTGTTAATTGACGATCCACAAGATGGTCAGCATGTAATGCCGATGAATATTCATCACATGCTTTTTTATGATTATTGCATGTCAATTGAATAACCTGAACATCATGTAGCTCATGTTCATACACAAAAGTGGTCTAGCTAAATCGCTCATTAAACGGTTGCAATTAATTTCTAGACCATTCCTAATGAAATCGAGTTTCTTTGTATGCTTGGGGACATGCTATTTACATGCATCAACACTTGTGGGAATTCAACCACAAGTTATAATAATCATTCCCCTACAATTAGCATTTGGTTATGAGCCCATTACTTTTTGGTTATGAGCCCAAATATCTCTCGCCTAAGAATTTTTGCAAAAGGATTTATGTTCCAATTGTCAGCTTCAACATAATAAAATTGGGTCCCCACCAAAGATTGAGAATATATGCCTGCATGAATCACCTTCTATTATTAAATATATTGCCATTAATAAGCTGATTTATTTACTATTTAATTTGCAGATTGTCATTTCGATGAATCTCATTTCCGACGTTAGGGGAGATATGATCAACCCAAGAGGAAATAAATTGAAAATTAACATTGTATTTTCTTGATCCTCTAACAAAATAACGTGAACTAGAAGTTCAAAGAATTATACATTTGCAACAAATTACAAATCAACCATCGACGATTTAGTGACTCCTAAGAGTTACTAAGTCACATATTCCAGTAAAAATGTTTCGTTAAGATTGATGTCCCTAAGAACAAATAATAAGTGCTAATGAATTTAGTTAACGCCTAAGCGTGGGAGACCACTTGGTTCTAAAGACAAAAATCGCCAAAAGAAAAGAGGATTAAATGAAAATAAAAGACAAGATGTAGTGAAAAATTCAACCTCCCAAGAGGCCCCTCTAAGGATATTGTCCCTGAGAGCTAGTCTTCTAACCTAATAAAGATATAGAAACTTCAATAAACTTTTTATCACTACTTAAAAAGAAAAAGTTAGAATCGAAGAGAAACAATCATTGATAGTATTTTTTTTGTAAAGACTTGATATTATGGAATAAAAAACAAGGGTTATGAACCTAGATTGGTTGATGAATGTCGACGAGAAATAATTGACCAAAATGGAAAGATTCAATCCAATCCGAAAGTTGGATTCATTGGTTAAACGAGAAGTATTTGGACCTATAGTCCAAACACTGTAAGGAGTAAAGCCAAGAGGATATAAATGGATATTCGTGGTGGAAAAGAAATGATAAAATGAGAACGCGGAGATATAAAGTGCACGACATTGATAGTCCAAGGTTTTTCACAAAGGCCTAATTTGGATTATACTACCCGGCCCACCAATCTTATGTCTATTTAACTTTTACACGCTGCTTTTGGAAGCGAAGTTTCAGATAAGAATCGAATGAGCAAAAGTAACTTTGCATGTGGTGGTACAACAATTCATGGTGATACACAAAGTAGTCACTTGCCCTGCTTTTAGTGAGATAAACATTCAAAATGTGTACAATACATCATCTACACCATTCGCTCATCATAATTAATTGCTAGAAAGGGTTTGAACTCTATGCAAATTCAAATTCATCATTTGAACAAGCCATCAACTCCACTACCGCTTTCCAATTTCACAAAAACTTGTATGCACCTCAGTTCATGCTATAAACTTTATTTCTAATTCGTGACATTTGACCCTACAGATAATATGAATCAAGTTTATGGTTTAGAAAATGTGTTAAAAAATAAGTGAAATGTGTCGATAATTCAAGTTCATGGCATAGATCCTCGTTCAGATGGAGACCAACTTCCAATTCGCTGTGCATCGAGTGGTAGAATCTTCTCCATTTTTATTGTTTAAGATGGTCTGTTAAATCTATACATATATAAAAAAAGAAAGTCGCCAGTGAATCGCCCCGGGCCATTTTCAACTCTCTCCCCTTTTTTTTTATAATATTTTTATTGGTCTCTTCCCTCCTCTCTTCACAACAATTGTTTTCCTATTATTCCAACACTTTCTCCACTTTCTATAATTATTCATTTTCATTTTGTCACCATTCTCTCTTTTCCACATTCTCTCGCTAATTAACTAAATTATTATTTAATTTAATATATTTTAATTTTTTTTTAATGATCTTATTTAATTACTTTGTATAAAATTGAATAGATATTCTAATTTTACAACACTGATAAATTATTAACTTGATAAAAAATCAATATAAAATTTTCTAACTAATAATTTTAAAGTAGCACATCTTTTTTTTAATTTCATTGGTTAATTTTATAAATATTATTCCCATTACACAATATTAGTTAAGTAACGTTATTGTTATTTTGCTATCTATTTCATTAAATAATTAATTTTTAGATGAATCTTTTTGAAGGAAATTTAAGATATATACTTTTTTTTTAATTAAATTTTCACATTTCTTTTTTCTTCTTTAAATATTCAATTTACTTATTTCATATATATATATATATATATATATATATATTCATAAAAAATATCTTATTACAAGCTAACAACACTATTGATGCTTCCATAAACATTACATATATATTTTTAAAATGTAATATAATTAAAATTTTAATGCACCAAACCTTATCTTATATTTAATGAATTGACAATCTAATATTAATGTACATAAATAAGAAAATAAATTACGCGACGTGATATTTGGATCGCACTTTTAAAATTAGATTGAAACTCTACAAATTTATAATTTAAAATTTATACATAATATAGTAAATGAGATGTCGAGAGGTGAAATACTAGTGAAATGTTAAAAAAAGAGAAAAAACACGAGTTAGATATTAATACGTTGAGAAACCCCAGAATTTTTAAAAATTAAAGCGAAATTGTGAAACAGTCGACCTATTCCATTTCCCGCCACTAGAACCACCTGCTCACCGCCGCCGATCTCACCTCTTTCTCCTACCGTTTGTTAATTTCCACGAGCGAGTCTCCAAATCAGACTCTTTCTTTTTCCCTAATTCTGTATTCCATGTTTTTGTTAATCGATTAGTGTAATTCCCTGTCTTAAATTTCAATAAGTTTGATTTCGAAGCTCAAAATTAGCGCTGCAATGGAGGATGCTCAACGCTGGAACGCGACGTACACAAACCAGGGTTAAGCAGAAGAGGAAAGTCTATCATGACGGTTTTCTCGTGCTTCAGCCCTCTCGCCATAAGGTTTTTCCTATTTTCTTATTTATTGTTCAATTACTTGAATATATATGTGTGCGTGCGTTTTGTGATTTCAGCAAACGAAAATTTTAGTTTCTGCGTATTGTTAATTTTCATTTCTGATTAAGCTGAGCGTTTGTTGTTGTCAATGAAAATCTTACCTCAGGTTACTAATTTACATTAAATTGTTATATGTGAGAAAGATTTACACCAGGAAATTATCCTCTCTATAGCTCTGTTGACCTAACTTTTAAAAGATGAGGCTCATGTAGTTATATTTCAAGTTATAGTAGATATCTGTTCATGTATATATTTTAGCTTTACTGGTAACCTTATTGATTAATTGCTCAGGAAAATTTTGATCAATTTACTATATCTAAAAACACAAGCAAACACTATTTTCACCAAAGATTGTTGTTTCTATTAATGATTGCTGTAACAAAAAATTAAAGCAATTTTGTTTTGATTCTTTTTACCTTTTGATTGGTTTGTTTTATAAATACAATTATTTTGATTTTTGCAGAAGTCTAGAGGTTGCTCTACCGTTGGGCACTGAATTTTATTCTCTTAACAAGCTAAAAGGAAAAAAGGAGCCAGAGTGCACCTGTGTTTTACTCCAGGTGTATTATGTCAACTAGGGTTTTTGTTTTGTTTGTTTTTTTTTCCTGTCCAGATGACAAATGTGATATCATAACTTGAGGCGTTGATAAAAAGCTTTCACCAATTTATGCTCACTTTCAATTTTATTTTCATTTTCAGTAGCTCCAGATGATGAGAAGTATTGATGTGGGCTGTGTTTTTTAGTATATGCTATTTACTACAAATTGATTAATTTTATGCAATCATACACAGGTTATGTTGTATGATGAATGGGAGAAGCCCTTTGAAACTAGGTTTGTGAAGAAAGACGATGTTATCAAATCTGGTGAAACAGTAACATTTAATTTTACCTTGTTGACATTGGTGAGCTTTGTGGAGGGCATCAATCTACATCTAATTTGATTATCAAGAAAAGGACAGGAAAAGTACAGAAAAATAGGGTCATCGTATAAGCAACAATTCCCAGAGTAATCAATTTTCTGTTGGTATTGCCTCAATATTTATGTTCCTTTTATTTTATTCACTAGTGCTGGTTTTCCAAATTTCCATGAAATAAGCTGGAGAGTGGAGATTTTTTTAATTATACGATCATTGAATCCCAATAACTCTAGATTTTTGCTTGAAAGATAGGGAGGCCTATGTTTGTGAAGAGCAAAGCACGGGGATTAACTTAAGCCCATCGCACAGAATGATCAGAGGTGTGTAAAATTATCACCACTTTTATTTCCAAAACATAGTTTACTTTAAAAATGTCTACATATTTATGGATTTGGCAATAACACACAATAGATTCCTTTAGAGATTGGTGGTGGTGCTGAGCATGTAAACATACTCCGTGAAAGTGCACATCTGTTGCTATGTGTTCCATTAGTAAGAAGTTTAACTGCTGCCAAGGCAATCTGCCAAATCTTTGCTCAATTAGTAACTAGACTTGCAACCTGTGCTGATCTTTCAGATTTCAAGAAGAGTGAAATGAACAAGTCTGGTTCTTCACCAAATTGCATGGATATGACAGATGTCTTTACAAGAGGTGAGTTTTAGCTTAACCATGCATCTGATCACTATTTATAAGTGCCCTTTTGGTCATTTGGAATCCTCAAATTTTTCTTCATTTCTTCTAAAGGTAATTTTACTTATTACTGATATTAGTTTAATGATGATTTTACAAATTCCATTCTTCTGTTAAGAATGGTTGGTCTTGTACACAAATCAAAAAACACAGAAGGCAAAGAAGTTCCATGATGGCTTTCTAGAGCTTATAGCTCGTGGATTGCAAGGAAGGCAGGTAGTAAATAATCCAATATTCTGTTCTTTATATATGTAAACTTGTCTATGAAGTGATGATGTTTTACAATATTCAGAAAGCTAAATTGCATCAAACTTAAGGTGAATCAGTATTTATTGTGCGATTATCGGTTCAATTTTACTCAGACTTTGGGAATAGGCTATTTAGTCAACCCTAAGGTGGTGTATGTTCAGTTTTCTTTTTATACATACCCTGCTCCAGTTATATTTCTTTTTTGCTTTCCTATAATTTCAACTAGTTTGTTTGTTTCATTAGTTTTTTAAATGGTTGTGCTTAACAAATTTCTATGGTAAGTATTAGTATATATTTGAAAAACTGGGGAACCCATTCTTAAGATGATGATGGGAAGTGCTTTTTATGAATACGCTTCCAGATGGCCCGAGTTTCTCTTTCTGACCTGTTATTCAGTTTGCAGGCACAGGCAAGAGTTTCAGTTACAGTAGCTATTAGTTTGGAGATAACATTTAGGTAGGAGGGGTGATCCTGGTTTTAGAGGTTTAGATAAATGGCCAGTAAAGTATTTGAGGGAGCAAAACCCAAGACAATGGCTTATGTAGATGCACGGATTTATGGTACAATGTTGCAAAGCTACGTCCAAAGAAAAACAAGCATAAATATTATACAGGAGGAAATCATTTTAATGTGGTTTAAATATACAGGAGGAAACTGTTATTATCTAAACCACTAGAAGTCGCGCGGAAATTCTATAAAATGTTATGATTCATTTTCCTCTTCTAGGAAACAATGTCAGTCAAGATCCTCTGCAGGTTCATTCTGTGAGGCTTTTTTTTCTCTCCCTAAAAAGTTTTTTGTTATTAATATGCTTCTTAATATACTTTAATTAAAAAGGAGAAGACGAATAATCTTAATTTGGTTGATATGGGCATCTTCCATTTCGGTCAGGCTTTTCTGCACCTAAATCCTAACCTCATAAATAAACTACGGAAAGGTATCATGCTTTTTTGTCATTGTTGTCCTGGCTACATCAAAAGATAATCCTGAATCATATATCCCAGTTATTACCAATTAGTCATAAAATTAATCAAGAAGCCACCCATTTATTCAGTGGCCAACTTAATAGCATATGATTCAGTTGAATCTCCCATCTCTTTTGATATATTGTTATCAAATCTTATCTAAGTCAGCACTCATCTCTTTTCTAATTCATACTCTTTCAGGTCAAATTGTATGACATAAACAGGAGACACTTAGATAGCAGGTTTCTGGAAAAAGGATGAAATAGTTTGTTGGTGAATCGCTAGTACTTGGACGGTCATTTAGTAGAGATTGGAGAACAGGAAGGAGATAATAAGCCTCTAACTGAAAAACCCTCAGGAAAAACTACAAAGTAGTTGGAAAACTTTCTAGCTGATCAACCAGCCAAAGTCACAACTATTAAGAAATTTCATGCTGGTATATTTCGTCTTCCCATCTTATATTCCCACCATTTAGACTGCTATATTTGTTGTTTAAAGATTCGCGTTAACATATTATATGGTTGTTTGCGTTGCCTATATTAGTTTTTATACTCCTCCGGCCCCAATCTTAACCACTTTGGTTATCAGAAGGCTTGAGCTTCAAAAAGAAATGCTTAATAAAGATTTTACGCGACAGTCGACAAGGGATGGGGTAGTAGAAAGGAGAATTCAACTTTACGAAGAGCAAGAATAATATTTATTAAAGCGATAAAGTCACGGGTATATGAGAGAGTGGCATAATAAGAGCGCTGCCTTGTCACGCAAATAGTTAAAGTTTGATATTTCCATTTACGAACGCAGAAGTTAAGATTGAGATTTCCAAAACGGAAATACGTAATTAAGATTGAGATGTATGGAGTATCAAATTGGTTCACAAGTTTGACATTCTCTACGCATCAAATATAAGTTAATGCAGTGGAATGGGTTAATACTTTTAGACCATTTGGCACTGTAAATGCGTCATTTTGTATCATCTTCTTGCTTATTTGACATGAAGTTCCAAATTGCTATACATAAATCTCTCTCTGCATCATCTTTACATTTTACTGTAAGATTTTTTCTTGCCATTCTGGTGATGACTTTGAAGGTCTTTCTCGAAGATTATTTGTTCCAAATTTTTGTCATTTATTGCAGTATTCTGAATGCTAATATATCTTTAAAATTCTGTGCAAGTACTTCAGATGCATTTTAGTGGTGAAATAAAGCTTGTTGTTCTTGCAGCCCTCTGTTATTTTTACTTGGGAATTTTCTGTCTTTGTTATCTAATCATCTTATTTGATTTTCACTAACCTCTTTTCATCACGTATATTGGCTTTGGCATCTAGGAGAAACCCCCGACAACATCTCTAGAGAAACTTACTAACCTTAATGATTCAAGCTCCAAGAATTACATGCCAAATCAAGTTGGGGAAATGCTGAGCCGAGACGCTGGTAAGAGGTTTCCATTGATTTGAAAGCATAGCAAAAACGCTCATGTTCTTTTCCCCAAAAGTGTAGGCTCTGTTAGAACAAACTATATGGAATAGTCCTATTTTGATGCTGAAAATATACATTTTGCCATAGGAATAATATTTAGTTTTTAGTGTGTGTTGCAGAATGTCCTTTATGAATTTGGTATGTCTCAGAATGTCGTTGCTATAAATTTGGTAACTGGTCGTATTAAAAAATTGATGCTAACGATGCTTAGAGAGATTTCATAATTTTCTTTTACTATCTAATCTTAGGTCAACTGTAATCTATTTAACTTATTCCTGTTAGACTTATTGTTAGTGGACTTTACTAATTCTCCCTTATTCATGCTATTATAATTTATAAATTTTTATAATGCTTTCGTCATTACGTAAAATATAACTCATAAGGTAAACTTTCTGTCTGATTTCTGCTCCCTAACATTATTCTCTTAAATATTTCTCTTTTACCATTAACTGAAAAATTCTACCATGCACTCTGTTTCATTTTCCTCCTTGCTTGTGTATGTGATTCTTTTACCTGAGGGCAGACAACAGTTCTAACCATGCACTTTGCTTGCTTTTTTCAATCATTTAAATATAAAATCAATTAGTCGATGAAGTTGTTTTTTTTTTTTTGAGTCACTGAGATATTGAAGCCTGGTGGTACCAAGAACTTTGAGGAAATTTTGATAAAATAAGAAGACTTCTCGTGCTCCAAGCATTCAACTTATAAATAGCTTGTTTGGAGATCATAGGTAATCTACCTACTTGAAGAATTTTATAGCGCAATACATCACCTGCTCATATTTAAGGTCCTCCATCATGTCATGGTTAACCGTTGCTTATTTTTCTTGATAGAAAATTGGAAAAACCAAAAGTTCTTATTAGTCTCCACATTAGTTTTATAAATCTTAACACAAGAATTGATATTTTTATTTTATTTTTGTTTATTGTTCTTCCTACAATTGGAAACTGAAAATTTGGTAATTTCTATGACAGTCCACGACATATTATCTATTCTCAGACAACCAAGTGAAAGGAAGGTTGACTGTAGCATTAAACCATTCACAGATGACCTCCTTTGAATTATATTTATCAGATTCTCAGACTAACACTGAGAGACATATATGACATCTTCTAGTTTTTGTCTCAGGTAAACATTGGTGTAATATAATTATTTGTTTTCTTTAAATTTACTTAAAAGTGCATGGTGTATTTTGTAAAAGTTGGAAGCAAATTGTATACATATGGATTGAGAGTTGACCTCTAAAGTAAAACTGTGAAGGAAATTGGAAAACAATTGAAGGAATTAAACAAGGAAATACCAAGATAAAAGTGGATTTTTGATTATATATTATCTTGTAGTTATGTTGTCAAAATTATTTAAAAGAATTTCATTTGTTATCTTCTATAAAAAGGAACACGATATTCAATCAAGTTTTCCTCGAAGCGATTAAGGATAGATTGTTATTAGTCCTAATATTCTATTCAACACTAATAGTTAAATCCAAATAGCCTAAGGTTGAAATTCTCCTCACATAATCACTAGTTTCTCAATTGGCAATTATGTCACACATTCGTAGATCTAATATTAAACCTCCTCTCTTGATTAGCGATTTAGTATATCTAACTAGTTAATTTCTTGACCAAATAATCAAACAAGAATTAGGGACAAAATGTGTAAATAGGAAATCAAGCTTGAATTGGAATTAAAATCAATCATAGCATAAACTTCGAGTAACCTACTTTCGCATTCTAAACTCACAAATATTTTAACTTGAGCAGGACATGGCTGTAATTTAATTCATACAAAAAATCTTAATAGCAACATAAAAGATAAAATAGAAGCTAGGAGGAGCTCTTTTGGATGAAGATCTCTTTTAATCTCTTCGAGCCACCCTTGCTATTCCTTGACTTCTTCCTGAAAGTTATTCGAAAAGATTGAAAGTACTTAAGGGTTTTAGATGAAAAAGTGGCTGATAGTGGATAAAAAGAAGGTGATGAATGATGTATGGTTAGGTGTTCAATGGTAAAAGATATATGATAGAAGATGAAGAATAATGAAGGATGAAGCCCTTTTTTGTGCTGAAAAACTAATGCCTCCTAATCCAAGTAGAAGAGTTTCCAAGAATAACCTTATATGAAAGAAAATTCTAAGAATAATTGATAAATAGGGAAGTTTCTGCTTATATCTTGGTCTTTTCTAGGATTTCAATGGAAGAAAAGTATAATCAAGGCGAAGGATTTGTATAATTTAGGAAATTTCTATCATCAAACTGGACATGTTGACATAGTAGCATTAATTGAAGGCAAGCTGTAGTTTTTCTTACTGCATCTTAGAGCAAACTGTCGGCAAGTTTTCTGCAATGGACTATTGGGTATTTCTCACAGTAGCTTGTTGGCAATTTCAAATTGGCTTGTAGGTAATTCTTCAGTAGCCTGTAGGTCATTTCCTACAGCAGTTTTCTTTAGTACAGCGCCTTTTAACAGCTGCAATGCTTTTCATATAGCAGCCTAAAATAAAATCTCAAAAAGCAACTGCGGATTATTACGTGCACCCCATATTTTTAAGCGTTCATCTTAACTTTTACAACTCCATTCTTCTTTTCAAAAAAAAAAAACTACCTTCATTACGTTCTTGGCTGAATTTATGTTTGTCAAGAATTTTAAGTATCCAAGTCCAATAAAACAAGTAAACATAACCTTTCTCCCAATCAAGTGAATCGAGCAAATATTCATAATATAATACATGTAATGCTTCAGATATGAGTGAAATCTAATACCAATTGCTTGTATAAATGATGTGTCAATATCAGGAGAAAGAAAATATATGCATGAGACGGTTAAGTTGCACACTTTTTTGTCTCCAGTATTACAAGTATGTTAGAAGTGCATTTGTTAGGAACTGAGGCATTACCAAGTACTATTAGGATTTCATGCGGAGAAAAGGAAAAAGGACGTTATCATATTCTTAATGATGTATGGAATTTTCCTGCTTACTAGTTGTGCAAGGTGTTTATGTAGGTTTTTTTTCCTCAGTGAGAGTGAGCAATACTGTTTTAGATGGAGAGATGAGTTTGATTGTCCGTGGGAAACCCATTTTATGCAAGGAAGCAAAACATTTCATCCGGATGACATAAAAACAGGGTGAATGAATGAAGTATTTTATTTTTGCATTTCAGTTTCATGCGGTTTGCTTTTATAATCGAACGATATGACAATATAAAGAACATAAAGAATAGTTAACACAACAAAGATAAAGTATCTTGCACTCAAGCTCCTACATCCACTCTCCCCCTCGCTCCAGAAATTCCTTCAAACACTTCCCAAGGTTTTCCGACTACACGGGTAGCTTTTACTAACCTTCTACTTTGAGCTTTCTCTGACTACCTCTAGTTTACTTTTAACTCAAACTGGACTTTATCACCCCTGCTCGCCTCTTAGATGTTTAACGAAGTTCACACTCCTTCTGGACTTATCACCCTCACTTTGGATTGCTTAACAACTACCTCACTTCACCACTCAAGTATCTCTACGAGAATGGGTTTGAGTTTGGTGTTGTCTCCACTACGCGCTTAGATTTTTCCTTACGCTTGTTTTCAAATTTCAAATTCCATACGCCGTGAAATCTCTGCTTTTGGCTTATACATCGTGGGTCATAGACAGTTCTAACACTCTTTAAATATATTCAGATATCTACGACTTCGCTCTATGGAATTTTTGAAAGTATATGCCCTCTTAGCTCAGAGTTTGCTGCTACATTCTCCATCCACACAACGATTTAAAGATTCTCAGATTTATACTAATTGAATGCTAACGTTTATAGTAATCACATTCAAATCCATACTATTCTCAAAGATGAATCCTTTTCTGTACTTTCATTGCCTTCCTCTCATCGGCCCACGCCACCGATTCTAACTATTATATTCCTGACTTCATTTTGGAATCATTCAGATTCTTCAGCCTCTGGGTGAGCTTGCAGAGCATATCGAGTCTTTACCATCCGAGTCTTCGCTTCCATTCTCAGCTTCTTCGGCTTTCTTTACCCATACCGAAATTTTCAGACTCCTGCCTCATACCGAGTCTTCAGATTCTCTACCATATCAGCCTCGAAACTTCGGGCCATAATCGAATTTCGCTTTTCGTTTTCACACCGAGTCTTCGTAATCTAACCTAATCTATATTCTGCCGACTATACACTAAGGCAGATAACATCCCCGAACACTTAAAACCTAATCCCCGACTAACTATCACATTATCCCTAATGATGTCATACTGCGTTTTGTGATCTAATCAAAATTTTTTTTTATTAAATTCATTTCCCCAACAATTTCCCCCTTTTGACGACGCTAAAACTATCATATAAAAACACTTAACCTATAATTGCGTTTCGCTTTTTTATTACAATACAAGAATGATAAATCTTCAACAATTTCACAAAGAAATCTCCCAACAATTTCAACAACACGCATATAAGGCATATCAAATATAAAAGACACGAAAAGATAATGGCGATTATTCTGGAAAGATAAAAGATAAAAGCTTTCAATGATCAGATGATATCGGGCCATGACATAATGAACTTATCAAAAAGTAAAAGACAAAAACATAAAAGAATTATAAAGAGTCTTACCTTGGTCTTCGCTTTTTTTGATCTTCACTACCCCGCCCCTGCAGTGTCTATCCGAGCTCATGTCTTCAAATGATATACCGAGTCCTTGTGTCTCTTGATCACGGACTATTCGATTGTAGACACTTCCACACCAGCCCGAGTTCGGGCCGACTTCGACATTCCCTAATTCTTTACCATCGAAGTCTCGATTCATTTTCTTTGAATCAACCGACCGCCTTTTACTAATCAACTTTGATCGCTTTTATTTCATCGAAGTTCCCTTGATCTTAATCGAGTCCTCGCGATCTTATCGAAGCTCGATTACTCTATACGTGCTATCCGATTTCTTCTTCGCTCGACATCCGATTAGGGGCTCGATCGACGATCAATATATCTTCGTGACTAACATATCGATAAAGATCTCGTATACATCATATCAAAAAGAAGATATCGGTGCTGATTTATCTAATCTCGATTATTCCTGATCTTGGATCACCATCCGCTTTCATCATCATATCTCGATCTCGATCACGCCCGATTCGATCACTTTATTCGCTTCATCATCATATCTCGATCTCGACACGCCCGACCTTCGATCAATTTTATCCGCTCATCTTCCGATTTGCAACCTTTCTTCCGACGGTCGGGCTTTATCTTTTTTTTATTTCGATTTTGCATGTTTCATCACCGACCAAACTCATCTAATCTTATTCGGATTCTAATTACCTCTCCTCGTTTCGGCTCCCCATCTCGATCATCTACTTCGATTCCGCCGTCTCTCAATTTGTTTCTTCGCTCCTCAACTTGTTATCTCAGAAATTACCTTTGAATAACACAAGTCGATAACGTTGATACCATCAAAAACTAAAATATCCCAACAAGGACACCAAAACATTAAAATATATGCATTTTTAAAGAAACTGGTTTTCTCTTTTAAAAAGATTAGTCTGTGGTCACTCAAAATTAGTGAACCTTTTGAACTCCCCGCTCGACACCAATTGTTAAAGTTGCGGAAAACCCACCAACGCGAATAATCAGCTTAAATGCATATAAAAATGCGGGTGAAGGAATGGTTGATTTCAGATTATGGTTTTTAAGCTTATGTGTTGTGTTTTGTTTATAATCTAATGCATATGACAATAACATAAGAACATAAAATAATAAAAGAACACAACAAAAAGATATGGCTCGGAGACTCAAGCCCTACATCCACTCTCCCCTGCTCTCAGTAAATTCCTTCAAACACTCTTGGCCGCTTTTCTCGATCACTCTCTAGCTTTACTAACATCTCTACTTTTGGAGTTTTCTTCCGACTACTCGTAGTTTACTAACTCAAAACCGACTTATCACCCTCCTGCCTCGCCTTAGATGTTTAACTAGTTCACACTCCTTCTGGGACTTATCACCCCTCACTCTAGATCGCCTAACAACTACCTCACTTCACCACTGCTATCTCTTACTTAACGGGTTCGCTTGGTGTTGTCTTCAACTATGGTGATTTTTTCCCTTAAGTTGTTTACCCTCAATGCTAAGTGTTGGAAAAATCTCTCTAAGCCATGACATATCGCGGGTTGCTGTGGGATTGGGTTCTAGAACACTCTTTTAAAATATATTTGTATATCTACAGACTTGTGTTCTATGGTAGGAATTCTTGAGTATATGCCCCTCTTAGCTAGAGCATCGTTTGCTACATTCTCCATGCATCCACACATTAGAACGATTTAAAGACCTTGTAGATTTATAGTGCGGATTTGAATGTTCTAGTTGGAAGAATCACATTTCAAATCCATACTATTCTTGTAAAAACAACTTCTTAGTCATTGGTTTCCTCTCATTGGTACGTCCACACCGATTCTATAACTATATATATTCGATTCCGCATTGTAGAATCATTCAGATTCTCGAGTCTCAAGTCTTGAGACATATCGAGTCTTATTCTATCGAGTCTTAATTTCTTCTGATCTTGAGTTTCTCGGTTCATACTAAGTCTTGATTCCTGGTCTCTATCTTTTGGTCTTGATTCGCATTTCATATCTAGTCTTGAAACTTTGATTTCAAATTTCGTTTTCGTTCCGAAGCCTGTGAAATCCTTCATTCTATATTCTTTTGACTACTCTACACGTCAGACAATATCCCTAACACTCTTAAAACTGAATCCCACTCAATCTTATCAAGATTATCACGAACACGCCATACTCGGGGTTTTATCTAATCAAAATCTTCTTTATTAAATTCATTTCCAACACGATTGCTCCATGCAAGAATTAAAATAACTTTCTTTCTTGGAACTATACTTTTTGTAGCAAAGCATTTTCAGGAGCTTCGGCACTAATATACATACGACGGTATTGAATATGCTCTCTTGTTACTGTGGCAAACTCTCTTTGTTACAGATCAGAAAGAACAACCTATAGGTCCCAGCACTAACTTGGAGGCAGCAATCTCAAGAGTTGATATCAAATTCTTCGTCTGTGGAGTCTCACTTGACATTGGAATTTTGAGGACCAAATGCCGATTGAGTCTACAAAGCTCACCAGACCTATCAAGATTGAAAAAACCTGAAAAATCCCACTAAGATGTGTCTCAAGAAGGTGAGATACTACCTTGTATAGACCATGTTCTGACTGATGATATCTGATGGTTCAGTTTTGTTTATTTACCTTTGCAGAGATCATGATTGAAAAAAAAATGCTGCAGGAAGGAATAATTTTGGGCTCCATTGAATTTCCCGAGGGTAAATTCCTGAATCACCCTCAACATTGAGTTAAACTCTTTGTTTTTGCTGGTTTACATGCTAGTTAACTTTTACAAGTGATGCAACTTAAAGCGTGATTCTAGTCTCCCTCTGTAGCTGAGCTAAAAGAGGTCTTTAGATTATTTGGCCATCGGAAACCTAGAAAGTTGGATAAAAAGGCTAAGAAAGTAAGGGAAGGCTAGAGATCAATGTGTGAGTCAAATATTCTAATTTAGTATTTTGGCCAAAAAAATCAACGGTATAGGTGAAACACTCACAGTTAATGAAGCAAGGTTATCAAGTTGCAAGAGCACAAACCGGAAAAGCCTACTAATATTCAGTGAATTTGATAGTTCACACTAGCCACCTAATGCAGAATGCTTTCCTTATCTGTGAAAAAACTTTTCAAGTTTGGACTTTGATATGTAAGTTGTGTTTCTTGTTTGATAGCTCTGGAAGAGCTGAATGGAAGCAAGTCTGGATGCCACGAAGCAGCTTGTCTTGTTAGTATTGTGGCCTCAAATGATTGTAAATCTCATGATGTTAAAGAAGAACACTCCTGGAAAGGAATTCCATACAACAGAACTGGATGGATACTGAGTTTTGATCTTGGGTTTTAGGGGAACATAACAAATGTGCTGGTAATAGGACAGATTGTTCTGTGACTCTCAAACACTCCAAAATACACATGCCACTGTCCTCAGATATCTTAAATCTGGTGTCCTATGAATGAAATAGTGAAATAGAAGAGTATGTAATTCAGTTATATAGAGCCTGTGCATTGTGATCATTTGGTTATTGTAATTCAGATTTTGCTGCACTTTACACAAAAAGATATATAGGTAAAACTATCATCATCACACATAAACAGAAAATTGAAGCAAACTTGTCCGAAAACTAGTTACATTGAATGCTACCTCAAAAGGCATAATTATGTAGGTTCTGAAAAGAGAAAACAGGCACAGATTGCAGGGTCCGTCTATCTTTTTGCGTATGATTCCCCTTTGTTGGCGGAACAAGGCTTTTGAAGAGATGCTTACCTCTTTTGGTATACGATGATTCACCGATTCTCTTTCTTTGTTATATCTGAGATGATAGCTCTTCGAGGCACTGAAGGACTCTGATGTTATAGCAACAGTTGCATTGATTAGTATTTGAATTGGACAAATTCTGTGTTTATATATTGTATGCAAGTATTAGGTGGGTTATGGGAAGTAAAAGATGCATAAGCGCTTTACTCGATGTTTATTGTGAGAAGAGGCTGAGAAAGGATGCACAAAGTGAGGCTGACCTCTTGAGGGGTGGTGAAACTAAACTCAAACATACACAAAAGGAGTAAATGAATCATTTGCCATGCTCCATCTTCATCATTGGATTAACATAAACGAGTACAAAACATGTGTGGCCTGTTTTCTTTCTTGGACATGACTCGTGTGTAAGAAAAGTTGAGGCGATTGGGGATGATCCCAGCCTTCATTGCATGCAGATCACACATTAAGCTAGCTAGCTAGAGATATACTAATAAGAGGATCTTTGTATGCACTGCGTGCACTCTAAAGTGTATTTTAAAAACTTGTGACTTGTTAAACTGAAAACATGCAGCTATATTTTACAAACAAGTTGCATGTTTCAAGATAGCAAGTTGCAAGTTTCTAAAATAAATTATGAAGTGCAGGGGACCTTACTAATATACGAACCTTTAACAGTGGTAGTTGTGGCTGGATTCCTGCAACTTGAAAGATGTATTATCTGCACACGGATTCATTTTTCATCTCACTATGCATCAATCAAAGGAAGAATAACCAACCTTGGCCGGACTGGGGACTGATCGGTGCATCTCTTCATACGGCCTGCTGCAATTTCTATATATATCCCTTCGATTTCCCCGTTCCACAACACTCTGCGATCGCCCAACAAAAACACAAGGCCGATCATCAACAACTCATTAAGCACCAAAAATGTATATAAAACTTGTTCATGTGAACTCTCTTTTTTAAAGTATCAATGTTTAGTATATCAAGTGCCCTTTGTTTAGTGATTTATTGAGAATAACAATACATAAAATCAAGCATTTTTAAGCAATGGTACTTTGCATGCTAGACAATGCACTTAGTATACTAATTATATATACTTGAAAAGAAAAGAGTTCATGTGAAAACAGTTAACATCATTATGTATCTTTGGATTGTACAAGGTTTGATATTTATTACCTTGGACGTTGTACTGCTTATTGTGCTTGGGGCTTCTATTATCAACCACTCTTGTGATAATGATATGCCTCTCAACTCATTCCACCCCTTGGAACGTCCTTAATCTCTACAAATACTATCGCACATCAATCAAACATTATCTTATTTGGTCCAAATTTAATTATATATTAATCAAAATTAGCAAAAAAAAATAAAATAAATAAATAAAATCCAGAAATAATGCGTAAGATAAACATTTATTTAGAATTGTCTTTTAAGTTGCAACCGTTCTAATTAATCTTATATCATCTCACACAAAAATTTGTCTTTTCCATGATCCAATGTATAGCCATTAATTTCACCAACGATTCATCCATAAATTCCTCTCTCATCCACATCACTAATTTTTTAAATAAACACATTCAATGATTTAATCATTCATCCATCCATACACCTTTTATGAGTTTCACCATCATCTTATTTTTTAATCATTTATTTATAAAAAAATATTTTATCTCTCCATCCATATATTTGGATGGATAATACTATCTCTCCAATTTAAAGGTCATCCACATTGATCTTAAACACCAATTTTCATCATTCCATATTTAAATTCCATTTAAATGGACCATTATGGAGGCTCTTACTAGAATAGGATCTCTAGAAATATTTTCCCTAAAAGTTAGAAATATATGATCTCTCGTGTGAGAGGCAATACAAAAACACTTCATTAGTCCATTACATTTTGTTACTTTAAACCCGAATTTGAAATTTATATTTTTATTGAATATTTGAGCATGTCTAGGTCTCATGCTATAGAATCTGAAAATTGATCACACAACTCAATTTTATCATATTTTCAATAGAACACCAGTTTTAGTGTCTATTTGTGTCCAAGTGAAGGGTAGAAGATTTTGTTTTTTTTCTAAAATTAATTGAATCCAACAATTAAAAAAAGAAGTGATTCGATCAAACTTGCTGAGTTTACAAACAGACTCTTAATCAAAGATCATACCTGTTGAATGCAAGAACCCACATTTGTGGCACAGAATTCATTAGCCTTTTTGTCCAACAACTTGTTGAGTTTATCAGCCAGAGAGCCCAAATGATCCACAGTACTCACAAGAGCTTTACTAACATAATCCTTGGATGATTCTATCACACTGTAAATACATTAATTATATGAATATTATAGGACAGAATTAATGAAATTTAAAGGCAAATTAATGACCAATCATCCTACAGTTGTAGTGATCATCTTTGTCATAAGATGATTCAAAAATCTTGCTGCTGAATACAACTGTTTCCTCAAATTCTTCAACTCCTTAAAAGAAAAAAAAAAAACCAGATTTAATCCTTTTATTTTTTCCTCTTGAAAAAAAATAGATGAAAATCATAATTACTAAATTGGTACCTTTTAAGCTTTTGCAAATTGCAAACTAGTGCTGCATGAAGATTTCTGTCACTCCCATTCTTGTTTAATTTGATACCCCTCTCTCTCACAGATTTTTTATTTTTTTATCTAACTGATTTCAGCTACAAAACAAATAAAGGCTGTTTTACTTCTTTAAGCTACCTAAAACAAGAAAATGAAAAAGGATAATAATAAAGTTGATTTAAAACAACCCTATTAAAAAGAAAAGGGGTAATTTTTTGGCAATAGCGCAATCAACATCGTATTTTACTATACTCACCATTTGAGCCTTGGAAGATACGCAAATTGCTAAGTATTAAATGAGGTGTGCAGGCAAAAGAGAAACGATAAATGATGTGAGAGATCAAGAGCACAAACCTCTAGCTTATTGATTGGTTACAACAAATCGATAATGATATCATCAATCGTACAACTATATGCTTCATTTGTCCCACTTTTTATGTCAACATTTATTATTTCGCACAGTTTTAAGAAATGAATTATTTATTAATATTAAATGAATAAAAAATATATTTTTTAATTCAGGTTAAATGACAAAAACATTTATATAAATTAAAAAATACTTTATAGTTCATCAAATTTACGACATTCTCTTTTATGAAAAAAATTAATTTATATTTATTCCTCAAACATCACTTAATTCTAAATATGAATCTACTTTCTCTAACTAATTTAATCCCCCAAATTTCATAATACTTTATTTTATCTAAATTTTCTTAAAATTTACGCCTAATCTTGACATGTTTTTTTATCTACTTTTTTTCTTAAAACTTGTGTCTTATAGGCTGCTTTTTTTATCTACTTTTTTTTTTATCTACATGTTTTTTCACATCAATGTTTTGTACATTAAATAATACTCCCGGATCCACCAATCTTATATCGATGCTTTTGACCGCGGGTTTTAAGAAAAAAAAATAGATAAAGTAAGGGTATTATGGAGTATTGTGGTATTTATTTATTAATAAAGTGGTTGGTTATAGTGAAAGTACAATGACATTTGAAGTAATTAAATGATGATTGAGGATAAAAATAAAGTGATTTTTTTCTATAAATGGAGACGCATAAGATTGGTGGATGACAATAAAGACAAGTGTACATAAGATTGATGGCCGGAGGGAGTAACACTTATATAAATTCAATATACGCTTTTCACGCAATGTTTAATCCTAATATACATTTTCACTCTCATGATTAATAAAAAAAAACGTTTTTTTACTATCGATTTAACAAAATTCAAAATCCCCAAAATTATTTGCTATCCCCAATCAAGAATCCTAAAGTGGTGAAACTTTCGACCCAATGTAAATTGTCGAAATCTAAAAATTCTACATCAAACTCAACGATAGTAGTTGGTAAACGTTGAACTCCCTCTTTAAGAAGAAAAAAAGGCTTGAATAGTGGAGGTAGTAGTGGGTCAAAATCTTTCAAATTCAATTATTATTTGATTTTTTTAAGTATGAGCGATTGTCTATGTGTTACTAGTGGTTAATTTGCATTTTTTTAGCTAATGAGTAGTGAAAATTTTACTTGGGTGTGGTGCGTTTTAAAGGGCAAGTGATTTGTTGAGTGAGTGTTTTATCTAACTAGGGTTCTTGTTCTTGAAGGGTGAGTGTGAGATTTTGATTTATTAATTTTGAAACCATTTTTTGATTTATTAAAATTTCAAAATCTTTAAAATTAAATGTGTTAGTTTTGTTTTGTAATCCCGATGAAAAAAAAAATGTTTATAAAAGCATAGTGCAATGTGGGAAGTGTTACTATAGAAAAATTGAAAGAAATATTGTTGATGTGGAATTTAAAAAAAATATTTTTATTTGATGATATCCGATGTGGTGTTTCATACACAAGTTCTCCGTGATCCATGTCACTTCTTTACGCCATATTTTAAAAAAAAATAGGTATCGGATTGAAACACAATAAAGGTTGAAGTTTTTTACAAAAATATTAAAAGTAGTGATTAAATTGATACTGAGCGTAAATGTCGTGTATTTTTTTAGAATTAACCCTATTTGAAATGATAAAGTGATTTTTAAGGAGGGGTATGATAAATCTATATCTCCTCTATTATATGTCTCCTTAAAAATTACTTTATCATTTTAAATACTAATAAAAAAACTATTTTTCGCTAAAAACACGAGAAAAACAATAAATGTGAACAAAGAGTTGAGAGACGAAGGTAGTATATATTTAGTAGAACTTGCAATTTGAAAATTATGTAAAATAAATAAAAAATTAATATTTTGATTATTTAATAATCCTTCGTCCCCATGTTCTTTTGTACAATTAATGTGTCCTGCGATATTTAATGTAAAGTTGTTTATTAGTATTTTAGTTGATAAAGTGTTGAGAGTATGAACGAGTGAGATATGATAAATAAATTATGTTTGAAGGGCTTGAGTTAAAATGAGTTTTGTCATTTAAGAAAATGTACAAAAGAGTTTGGGAAAGACCAAAACATAAATTGTAAAAACAAGTTTGGGGTAGAGGGAATATTAATTTTTATGGTTAAAATTATTTCAAAATATTAAAAATAAAAATGCAATTCAAATGCAAAAAGTGAAATTATATTTATTATACTTGATGAATTTATAAAAAAAACAAATGACACCAAAAAATTAGATTTAAAAAAAAAAAAAACTCAAACTTAAAAATCACAAAAAATTTATTTGTAAGGTAAACGAGTTTAATGGGGAGGTTAGTGAAATGAAGTGGTAAAAAAATGTTCGTCTTCTCTTCTAGAGGAGACTGCGGTAAGAAAGATAGTTGTTCTTGGTGCTACGACCTAGGTTGTTTTCTCAGGAAGCGTACTCTTGAAGAAAAAAAAAAGCAGCTAAGCAAGGTAATTCGTTTAAAGCATGTTAAAGCACGTTTAAACTTCCTATTTGAGGTCCTCATGATAGATAACATTACAAGGTATGAAAAGTTTGCTTTAAAACCCTTATTTTTCTAGGGTAGTTATCTATCAGTGTTGCTTTTGAGTGGTTCATGGTTCAACCCGGCCGAATAGTTCGTGGTTCACCCGGCCGAATGGTTCATGGTTTAGGGTTCATAGTTCGGGGTTCAGGTTTATATAATTTTTTTTTTTAATGAGAAGATTCAATTAATTAAAGAAAATAATTAAATGATGGTGTGAACCTTGCATATGTGGAGCGCTACATAAGCGGTGAACATAAAAATTTGTGCCCACCTACGGTCATATAATCAAACTCGTTAAAATAATGCTTCTTTTTCTATCTTCTCTTTTCTTTATTCCCAGAGGCGGGCTCTTACATTCTCAATGCGCTCACTTTCAATCTGGGACTGGAAGTATTCAGGGCCTTGCGTTCGTCGGCTTCAATTCTTCCTCCAGTATTTTGAGATACGGTAGGTAATCGTGGAAGTACCATTAGTCGAAATTGCAGAGCAACACGAGATTTGAGATTGAATTTTCAAATTGAGAATATTGAATGGTTTCATGCAGATAAGGAGTAATTAGGAAATTCTAACCAAAATTATGCCTACCGAATTCACAGAAATTAAAAAAATGTTTCTTCACTACTGAATTGTGATGTGTGAAATTTTTTGTAGAGAATATCGTTGATGAAGTTTTTCCGTAGCCCAAAGGGGAATATTTTTTGGCAAAATTGAAAGTTTGTATTTTATTTCACAAGTCTAATATGTATGACAAAGTGAAGTTTCATGCGAATTTTAATCTAGGGCAGCGTAAGAGTGTTTACTGATAATATTTCTTTAAGTTAATTACTCGCATTCCAGGGTATTTGACCATAACTCCATTTGTATCTTCGAGCTCATATACTCTGTTCGGAAGCCCCTTGGATACCTGGTATGACCACTCCAGGCCAGTTAGGGACCGAATAAGCCAGCTCTAGCGAACATCCGGTGTAACGTTTTTTGTCCCAACACCCACCACTTTGATCTCAAAATCATTTTTTCATGCAGTTTTTGTCCCATTGTTACGTTTTCGTTAAAGTCAGCTGTAGTGTTGGTCCCACAAGACAAGGTTTGAGACCAAAAGTGTAGTTGAACTTAACGGATTTCATAATGGAAGGACCAAAACTGTACGAAAAAATTCTTATGGGACCAAAGTGGTGAGTATTGAGACCAAAATCGTGAGGCTCCGTTTCCTGTGGGACCAAAAATGAATTTTCCTCTGAAAAGGTATGACGGAATACCTAAAAACAATGAGAAGAATTTGACGGGCTTACGATATGAGGATACAGCCCGACTAATAAAGTGCCGTGAGAGAGTGAAAGACAAAGACAAATACCTATGGATCGATCGGGGCAACAAGAATCACGCCAATACGCACGACGATAAAATTAAATGAGAGATTCAATTGAGAAGCGAAGAGTTGAGGAGATATATATATTCAATTGAGAAAAGAAAAAAAAAAGGTTTATTACTCTATATAGATGTTCATAAAAATATTTACCAATTAACTTCATAAAATTTAAAAAGAAGAATATCGATATCTCGTGACTAATTTTGTTCTTATTTTACGTTAGATCAACATAATCGATAATGTATTTTGCAGACACTTTTTCCAACTTTTGTTTCTACAAGTTAGAAAACGTATTGAGGAAGTGATTAAATGAATGATTTTGGAAAAATTGCTTAATAGTAAAAAAATTGATAGCATTTAAAAAAAAATAAAAATTGATGATATTTAAATGAAGTTCATAAGCGGTAAAAAGCACCCCATATCCAATTTTTTTGCTTATGAGTGTGTTTAAAAAAATTTATAAGTGATTATACCACTTAGAATTATGTTCAGAAACAATATAAAGTGTTTTGTTTATTTTTTATTAGATCAAGGGGGTGTTTGCAAGAAATTATAAATGATTGACAAAGTATAGTGTGAACAAGTTTCCCGGTGAAACTGATTAAGCAGTGTGACTTATATTACTAAAGAGTGTGACTTTTTACTATAAACTGTGTGACATTTTACTATAAAGGGTATTACCCATAAAAGTGAAGGGTGTGACTTATATTATAGCAGAGGGTATCATAGTTATAACTGAAGGGTGTGACTTGTATTACTAAAGAGTATGCCTGTAAAAAAAAACCAGTTTCACGGTGAACAAGTTTCACAGCATATCAACTCTAAGTGATTATAGTCACCTAAAATTTTGTACATAAGCAATTTAGAGTGTTTTATTTATCTTTTATTAGATTAAAATAAGCTCTAAAAAGGTATAAGTTAAAAGTTGAAAGGGAGATAATTTTTAGTAGCTTATGAACATTTTTTTAAAGAATTATTAACTTTTTTTGCAAATACTATCAACTTTTCTCTGAATTTTTTTACAAACACCATCAACTTCTACTATTAATCAATTTTCTCATAATCACTAATTTTAATAACTTCTTCAAAAACATAAGTTTTTGCAAACACCCCCTAAATAAGCTACCAAAAGTTATAAGTTAAAAATTGAAAATGAAGTGCTTTTAGTAACTTATAAGCTTAAGTCTTATTAATTTTTTTTTGTAAACACTAACAATTTTTTTTTTAATATTTTTTTTAAAAACACTATCAACTTCCACTATTAATCAATTTTTTTATAATCACTAATTTTAATCAATTATTTAAAAGTACAATAATTTTTTGCAAACACCTTCTATAACTTTTGACACCTTATTTAATCTAACAGAAGAGATATCAAACACAATTTATTTTAAAAAGTGATTAAAAGTTGATAATTTTTTTTTCAAACACTCCCGAAATAACCAACTTTTGCGTCCAAGAGCTTTTGGTTAAAAGGTCAACCTCTCACCTGCTTCTAATCAATGTTTTTAAAACTGGACCGGACATAAAACCTGACAATGAGCTGGGTTATTGGGTCACTGGTTCGACCGATTGAACCGTTATAAAAAAAACCCAAATAACTTAAATATCCATTTTATATATATACACATAAAATTTGTATAAAATTATAAAATAAATTTATAAAATAATATTAACATACATAAAATGTTTGTGCAATATATGATTGAAATAGTACATAGAAATAAATAGTTTAAGAATAATTAATTATATAATATAACAAATGCAACACATTAATTACTATCATAAATAAAGTTGCCGGCCCAAAAATAAAACTAACAAAAAGTCCAATACATTCAATACTTGTCCTAACCCTAATATATAAATAATGCAATTTCTCAATTCTCATACACACTCACCAGCGACTCTTTTGGTTCTCTGTTATCTCACAAATCAAACCAACATCTAGAAGATTTATCCATTTCCACTGTAAAATGCGCAAGGTATTGTTAGAAGTTGAAATTTTTATTACTTCCATGAAAGTATCATACGCAGATTGAGGCTCTGGGTCGTCTTCTCTCTCATCGTTTCTTCTTCTTTTTTCTATTTTTTTTCTCTTTTAAAAACCGGTTTTTTTGGGCTCACTGGTTCGCCAGTTTTATACGGTTTTCTACCGGTTCATGGCGAGTCGAATTAAGCCCGTTGCAGATTAAGAACCGGACCCGGTGCCGTGTCCGGTTCCCGGTTAACCCGGTTCGACCGGCCGGTCCGGTCCGGTTTTAAAAACACTGCTTCTAATAAATTTTTATCCAAAATACCTGTAATTTCAAACACCTCCTACTTCTAATTATATGGAGTATATATAATATTTTTATCACAATTTTTATTATAGTCATGTGTAGAGTAGTCTTGTCCAAATGGTTCGAACCGCCGGTTTTCGAATCAGAACCGCCGAAAATACCCCGAACCGAAATTGAACCGGAAATATGCATGTGTTGATTTTGGTTTAACCAGTTCGGGTTTGCCAGTTTATCTTTTTTTTTTTAATAATACTTAATAATTTGAACTTGAACTATATTTGATTTTATTCCACTAAACTTTAAAATATAAAGTGCAAAATTTACATTTTACATTTTATAAAGTACAAGTTTACAATTTTTAAATTTAAATATACAAATTATAACTTACAAGTTACAATTTTTAAAAAAAAAAATGAGTTCCAATAACTAATTACAAATAATATTAATAGTGGTGTACGTGAACATGGTGCGTATAATACCATCTCATTCACTTCTACAAAATAACAACATTCATTTATTCAACGTTAAAAATGTGTGTATTCTAAAACTTAATATTATAATTTGAAAAAAATTAAAACAAGCATTTATTCAACATTAAAAATGTGTGTATTCTAAAACTTAATATTATAATTTGAAAAATTAAAACAACTAAACAAGTGAAATAATCATAGTAACAAGAACAATATTTATTACTAATGACCTCAAATTTGAGTATGTAATATAAATTACACAAACTCTCCTGTAAAACTTGTTCATGATATGAAACTGATATCAATACCTTTATTATTAATGGCCTCAAATTTGAGTATATAATAGAAATTACACAAACTCTCATATGAAACTTTTTCATAGTATGAAATGTTGGAATATACAAGCACGTAAACACGTAATACATGCACAGCGGAAATAAACAGTTCACCAACAACGAATAGTTAATTGCATAAACGAGTACGAATAATCATAACGAGGAATCTTACAGTAATTCGAAAGCAAATTTCTCAACTATGGTATCCACGTAATCCCAAATGCGGATTTTGCAATTTGCGGTGTTGAATCTGAGATGTAATTTGCTAGGAAAAGTCCTATTCTAAATTTTATGGAGAAATTAGTTTTTCTTGTAGTGATTAATGAATCCCTAGGATGTCCTATATATAGGGGAAGCCCAAACTTAAAGATTAAGCAATCTTTATTAGGAAGATATTTTAATCTTGAAAATCATATCTCTTAGATATGATTTCCTAAAATATATTTTCCTACAATAATATTCCATATATTATTTCAGTGATTCTGTTTAATTAAATCTAATTTAATTAAACAATAATAATAATTAATTCCAAATTTATATTCTCAATAAATTAAATATTAAATTTTAAATTAAAAAAAGAATTAATATATTATTAATTAATTCTTCATAAATTAAATATTAAATCCAATTTAATACTTAATCAACCAACTACATACAAGGGAATTACTTGTTGTGTGACCCATATGCCCTCATATATCGGCGATTAGTCAAACTAATCGGTCTTAATTGAACTCTAGTCAATAAATCGAGACATTCTCAATATATGAAGTGCGTTGTAGAAACGATGCAACTACTCGTAACTATAACGTGGGCTATTGCGATATCTTCCTTTCATTCACGAATAATACTCGATTAGTCTTGAACATGATGAAGTGTCTCATTTCAAATAACTTAATCATATTATCTCTAATCACTAATTGATCACTTATGTCACACTTGGCCACAAAGTCCAAGTTGACGCGTGCATTGACCAATGACTTTGATCCAATTATGATGAGAAGATGAGTATTCATTCCAAATCCACTTTGAGGAATGAATCCTAGTCTTGGCTCAACTACCACGCACATGTTTTTCGTGATGAACTCAATCCAAGCCATACTTACCCATGGAAGGGTGCAAGCGTCGGTCATGGTCAAAGTTCATCACTCCACACATGTTGTGCGTATTGACCTCAAGTCAAAAGGAGTATCACATCGCTCCCACTAACCGAGACATCCGTGAGACACATATAGTGGAACTACATCAAATGATTTCTCGGATGGGTATACCGATACCCTCTAAGGTATCTGTGCATCCATCATGAGATACTTAGTATCTCGTAATAAGTGAGATCTTACTACACTCTCTAAGAGTATGATGCAGATCGCACACCAATCTCAATGCATCATCAATATCCCATTCTTGATGATCCTTGATCGAGGCTATTTGAGAATCAAGCTTAAGTCATTTGAGTTCTCACAATCTCAATGACATCAGTGATTCATGGGAACAGAGGTAAGAACAAATGCAAACAACCAAACATAATATTCAATCAAGTGTAATGCCATACATTTAATATTAAATAAATAATAATAATATTAAACCAATACTGAATATTGAAAGTGTATGTGAGAGACACGGGGTTGTGTTTAGTAAAATCAGAGTAATGTTACACTGAATGTTGTGACACTCAAAGTAACATTCAAAAGACGTAAAACAAATGGAAGACTCCGTAAACACAACACACGAAATTAATAAGACTTTGCACAATCTATATCAATATAGATTGTGATGCCTTATGGCCGAAATCACTATTTATCAAAATAATGAATACAAAGAGGTTCACAAATTGAATCCTCTTGAAACAAGATCAAGCATATGATCTAAAGGCTAGGTGTATCTCTACACTACCAAAGGTGACTTGTTCTATGAGTGTGAAACTATCTAACACCAAGACTAACACTCCACATAAAATAAATCTAGCACCAACTCGAGGTATTGTAAACCCTACAATTACTCTCTATGGTAAAATAACTACACAACAACGACCCTATCACTCTGGATGCACTCACGCACTCTACAATTGATTCTTGGTTGTTGCTTCGACTAAACAACACACGATATATGGCAATGTTCGGCCCTTGATGTGAACATCAAGGTCTTCTATTTATAGACTTCGTGTATGCTTTACTAGAGCCTCCTCGAAGGATCTAGAAACTCTTCTATCCACTCTTCCATGATCTTTGTAACTGCCCCAGTTAGTGGGTCTTCTTCAATCTTCTGAAAACAGCCGCATGATCTAGTCCCTTCTACTCGATTCTTGAAGCTTGTGGAACCTTCTGGAATCTTGCAGAACATCCTAGATCATCAACCTGCAGTCAACAACATCAAAGACAACATTGAACATAGAAGTGTTAGTGGTTAAGAAGAAAGGACGAATACTGATGTTGTAACCAATGTTGTAACATCGGTGGTAACATCAACAATCTCCCCATTCGATCTTTCTGCTACAACACACCTGAAATACCAAATACATCAGGTACTGTGCATGATACATCTCATAATCATATCAGCTGCACTACTAAGTGTCAAATCATTTCGTAGCTATTAAGAATCGAACAAACATCATCAAACAATTTCATTTGTTTGAGAAACTTCAATCTGCAGAAAAACTTGTCAGAGCATAATGTAAAAACATATCAGAGCATATAACATATCGGAGCATATGTATATTACATTGAAACTCATCAGAGCAGGATGTATGAACATCACAGAGTATACAAGTACAATGTGTATCAATCCTTAAGCCTGCAGACAAAGTATAACATATATTACTTGAACATATTTCCACAAATCATCAAGGAAATAGAGTAGAGCTGTAGGAAGAAAGTTAACAGATCATTCTGAACAATCCACACAAGTTACTCTTTTCCAAAACACACAAGGTAAGATTGTCAAAGCACTGAAAACAAGGATATCAGAGCAAAGATACAAAATCTTAACCTAAAACAGAATATGACAATCAAAACATATTAATCATCAATACTCAAAATAAACAGAATATTAGAGCAAGTCATAATACTCAGAAATAAATAGAATATCAGGGCATCAACACTAATATTCATCAACAAGCAAAACCTACCAACTAGTGTTCAATAATTACATAAACAAATGAACAGAGTTTAGTAAATAGTTTGCAAAAACAGAAATAAGATCATATGAATAAAGAAGGACAAACAAAGAGAGTTGGAGGTGATCAAACTGAAACAATCAGCTGCAGCATCATCAAGTCCTGCACATGCTCCCCCTCAACTTGTTCTTAACTCCCCATATCTTCATGATCTCAAATCAAACTACCCCATTCAACCATCATGGGAGATCACCATAGATTTGCTCTACGATATCATCAGTGTCACCTTCATCATCATCATCACCTTGTTCAACAGCTTGTTCAACCGGAGGATCTGGCTCATCTTCTTCATGCACAGCAGCCTCAGCAACATCAGGAACAACTTCAGCAACAGGAACCTCAGCAGGAACTTCAGGTGCATCAGGTGCTACTCCCCCTGGTGGAGCAGAAAACAACCTCTCCCAAAAGCTTTTCATAACATTCAGCTCAGCAATCTGATCCTGCAAATTCTCAATTTGCTGAAGTATGAAATCCCTATGAATAGTAACCGACTGAATTGGAGAATTTCTCAAGTCAGTGTCACCATTATTGTTGCCAACATTTGGTGCAACATCCGGATTTTGAACAACAGGTTCAACAACCTCAGGTTCAGCTTCATCTCCCTCTGCATTAGGCCTCTTGTATTGGTAAGTCCCTAATTATGTTTCCTCTCAACAGAACTTTGGAGATTCCTAAATCAGGTATCATCCCACCAAGACTTTCAACATGTTCCCTTGTAATGTCCAAATTGTCTAGCAGAGCAAAGATCATACATGGATATGGTAAATCACTTTTCTTACCACCTGTACACTTCATAGCATGATCAAAAATTGTTCTTCCCAGATTGAAATTATTCATGACCACTATCCTATACATCAGGATAGCTTGAGCTTCAGTGATCTTAGTAGTGTTGGTAGTTGTCAACCAGTTGTACACAACAAATTTGTGAACAACAGAAAAAAAACTTGCCAACTTGGATGAAAACATCTTTGTTGTCCATCTCCTAACCATTCCACCAAGAATAAGCGGTCACAATTTCATTCAAAGGAGGACAACTTCTTCATCTACATCGTGTGTTCTCAAAAAACATTTATCACACCAGGATTGAAGCCTACATTATGACCTCTAAACCTCACATTCCCATATCTCCTAGAGTTCCTTCTACCAGTTCCTTTCCTCAAATTGCAGTAAAATTCATATACCCAAGTGTCAAAGAAAGGTGAAGCAAAACTGCATAACATGCAAAAGGTTCCTTTCCTCAAAGAATTGAATCGATTTTGCCTATCAAATTCATAAACTCTTATCCTCCTCTCGCATAATAAAAGTCTCCTTCTCTCATAATAGCAAACTTAGGACTAGCAGTACCATGATATGCATCATCACTATCATCATCATCAAGTTCAGAATATGTGTTACCTGAACTACTTGAGTCTGATTCATCAGGATCATCAGAGTCATCTGGTTCACCTGATGGTGTTGCAAAGACGTTGCTCAACATCTTCATCAACATCGAGTCAACAATGGGTTCATGCCTCTCTTTGTTCTCAACTTCGATTCTAGCATTTGTAGCGCCTTCGGGATCATTTCGGATTTTGTTCTTCTCATTCCTAGCCAACAATTCAAAGAAGAGGAATGATTTCATGAGAACTCTCGAATCAAGATGAGCATTAGCATCCTACCACCACCACCACCACCACCACCCACCACCACCACCACCACCACCACCATCATCATCATCATCATCATCCGGCGTGCTCGGATGCTTCACTTGGTTCAATTTCTTCAGCAATTGATTTCTCACTCTCCTCATCAACAGATTTCTCAACAAAGTGTTCAATTTCCTCAGCAGATTTTTCACTTTCCTCAACCTCTTTCAAACTCTTTTCTAATTCAGATGAATCAGACACAACAATTGGCCTTGAGGCTTGACCCAAATCAGAAATCTTACCCCTCTTTGTCTCAGAGTAGTCAACCCTGGGCTTGTAACGGTTCGACCTTCTTCTTGATTTCACAGGGCTTCTCTTCCTCTTCGGCTTTTTGGAGAAAGGACCAGCAGCAGCACTGTCAGCCTTAGCCTTCTCAACGGGCTCCCCCATGGAAGTATCTTCCATCTCAACATCAGCTTGAGCATCGGGTTGCGCGGGCTCAACATTTTCAGCAGCAGGTTTTGAATTTTTGGCCCCAACAATGAAATCATCTGGGAAAACACCACGAGGAGGGTTCGAGGATGAGACATTCGAGAATGGTAGGATGTTTACCTCGAATTCTCCAAAAGTGATAGTCGCTGGAGTTTCAGAGCGTTGAAGCGAAATGATCGCCTCGCTCACATTCAGCGGATGTTCAATTTCAGAGAATGCAACTGAAATTGGTTCAGGGTTCAACGGATTCTGGAGTGTTGGGTTGGATGATTTAGCAGTAGGTGTGGCATTTGGTGAGTTGATCGAAGTCGCCATTGATGTAAGAAGGTGTAGCGGGTTCGCGATTTCAGGGTTTTCAGAGGAAGGGTTTGAAGGCGTGTTTGACAAAGTGTCCTGATTTCCAGCCATTGTGCTATATATATCAAAAGTGTTAGTGACAAAATAGAATTAAAAAATCAATTCCAACTAATACTTTATGACAAAACCAGTAATACCTCATTTTCTTCAAACTTTCGTACGCAAAACTCAGTTCGAGTTAAAGTACAAAGAACAACACCAATTCAACCCTTAAATAGAAACCGAAATCTGCATGTTTCAAGTCATGATCCCACAAAGTGAATGTTCTAGAACTGGAGATCATGGGGTGCAATGTGATGAAACCATCACTCCCACTACTTCCAATATCCAAACCACACGATTTCTGCCAATTTTTACAAAAGAAAAAATGCCCGAAAAAAATAAAACAATGTACAATCTGAAAATAAAGTGTGTCTAATTTTTGTATTAAATAATCAATTTAATCAAATAGTCACAATTAAATAATTTTCCAAGTAAAAATCAGTCAAATCAAGTCAATGTTGTAAGCAAGAACTACACACACACACTTCAACATTCATTTTGCCTGATTTACTCAGCCAATGTTGCACTTTTCATCTTTTCTTTTCTTTTCATACACTTAACTCATATTGATCTACCTTTTGAAAAGAGAACATCGTAGTAGCGAACTCCGTGACCCATAGTTACTCAGTGGATTATGAGCAAACAAATGTTATATCAATCACCTTTTGAAAAGAAGACATCACAGTAGCGAATTCCGTGCTCCATAGTTACTCAGTGAGAGACTACATCCAATGTGTGTATCTTTTCTTTTGTGCATTTAAGAAGTGTGTGTCCAGAAAATCACAATGACTTGACTCAATAAGAATTTTACCCAAAATATCATTTAATCAGTGAGAATCGATCAAATCAACCAGGTGCTACAAAAATCAAACTTGATGTTGCTTCAAATGTTAACACATTTGTTGCAACATCCACCCTACAGAGCTCAGACAATACACAAACCAAGAGATTTCCTCAGAAAGGAAAGCCTCTCATGATCAAGGGCTTTAGTAAAAATATCAGCAAGTTGATTATCAGTGGGAACATACTCAAACTTCACAATTTCCTTTTCTACAAGGTCTTTTATGAAATGATGTCTTATACTTATGTGCTTGGTAAGAGAATGTTGTACTGGGTTTTTAGAAATGTTAATAGCACTAGTATTATCACAAAACACAGTTAGAATATCATTCTCAAGTCCATAGTCATCAAACATCTTTTTCAACCACAAAAGTTGTGTACAACAACTACCAACAACAATGTACTCAGACTCTGCAGTAGATTGTGAAACACAATTTTATTTCTTACTATGCCAGGAAATCAAATTGTTACCCATGTAAAAGCATCCACCACTTGTGCTTTTCCTATCATCAATGTCTCCAGCCCAATCAGTATTACTATATCCAGTCAATACACTGCTTGTGTCCTTTGTATACCATATACCAAGATCTGTTGTTCCAGCAACATATCTGATAATCCTCTTCACAACATTCATGTGAGATTCTTTTGGATTAGCTTGGTACCTAGCACAAACACAAACACTATACATAATGTCAGGTCTACTAGAGGTAAGATAAAGAAGACTACCTATCATGGATCTGTACAGTGTGTGATCAACATCTTGACCAACACTGTCCTTGTTCAACTTCTGAGTTGATCCCATAGGTGTTTTCATATGCTTAGAGTTCTCAAGACCAAATCTCTTAACCAGGTTCTTTGCATATTTACTTTGGCAAATGAAGATTCCATCATCTTTTTGCTTGATCTGCTGACCTAAAAAGTAATTCAAGTCTGCAACCATGCTCATCTCAAATGTAGATGACATTGCCTCAACAAATTCATTCAGCATCTTGTCTGATGTTGCTCCAAATACTATGTCATCAACATAAATTTGTGCAATCATCAACTCTCCATCAACTTGTTTAATGAATAAGATCATGTCTGCTTCTCCTCTAACAAAACCAAACTGCAAAAGAAAGTCAGTCAATCTACCATACCGAGCTCTAGGAGCTTGTTTCAAGCCATACAAAGCTTTCTTAAGCTTATAAACATGATCAGGATAGTGAGGATCTTCAAATCCTAAGGGTTGTTCAACATAAGCTTCTTCATTCAAGATACCATTAAAAAAAGCAGCCTTTACATCCATTTGATGCAATGTGATATTGATAAAACATGCAATAGCCAATAACAATCTAATAGATTCAATTCTAGCTACATGTGCAAATGTTTCATCAAAATCAATACCCTCAACTTGAGTGTATCCTTGGGCAACCAATCTAGCCTTGTTCCTTACTATGTTTCCAGACTCATCAGTTTTGTTCTTAAAAATCCACTTGGTTCTAATAACATTAGTGTTACCAGGTCTTGGAACTAGTGTCCAAACATCATTTCTTTCAAACTGATTAAGTTCTTCATGCATAACATTTATCCAATTTTCATCACTTAAGGCTTCTTTGATATTCTTAGGCTCAATTATAAAACGATAACATTCATAATTAACCATGTTGCATATAGAAGACATACAAACATATCTCACCACATCTTTTGAGCTTACCTTTCTTCTGGTTTGTACACCAACAGAAGAATCACCAATGGTTTAGTTGGAGGATGACTTTTCATGATTCTGGAAGCAGGTACCTTGTCATGAGTGTATTGAGGATTGCCTTCTGAACTTTATGTTTTTGGATTTTTAGAGAATGTTGTCCCAGATGCCGTGACATTAGGTGTAACATCCTTTGAATTTCTAGAATTTTCAGTTCCAGCAGAAATCTCAATATGCTCAGACACATCTTCTTCAGTACTTTTTCCTTCTATGTTAGCTGTATCTTCAAAAACAACATTCACAGATTCTTGAACAGTGTTTAACCTAAGGTTGAAAATTCTATAGGCTTTACTATTTCTAGAATAGCCTAAGAAAAAACCTTTGTCACTTTTAGAGTCAAACTTTTAAAGTTGATCTCTATCATTCAGAATGTAACACACACAACCAAACACATGGATGTATTTCAGATTTGGTTTCTTGTTGTTCAGAATCTCATAAGCAGTTTTTGAACTTTGTGGCCTCATAAAAACTCTGTTAATATATGGCATGCAGTGTTTAATGCTTCAGCCCAAAACCTTTTAGAAAGATGTTTAGCTTGCAACATTACCCTAGCCATTTCTTGAAGAGTTCTATTCTTCCTTTCAGATATTCCATTTTGTTGTGGAGTTTTAGAAGATGAAAATTCCTGCATTATACCCTTCTTTTCACAGAAATTAGAAAACAAGATATTTTCAAATTCCCTACCACGATCTGCTCTAATCTTACTCACTTTCAAGTTGTATACAATTTTAAACCTTTTATACAAAACTTTAAAAGCAACAAAAGTTTCAGATTTTTCTTTCAAAAACTCAATCCAAGTATATCTAGAGAAATCATCTACCACAACCAATGAATACCTTTTACCTCCAAGACTTTTTGTTTCCATAGGACCCATAAGATCCATATGTAGCATCTCAAAACACCTTGTTGTCGAACAATGTGACAACATTTTGTGTGAAACTCGGATCTGTTTACCTTTCTGGCAGGAACCACAAATTATGGTCTCTCCTATATTCAGCTTTGGCAAACCTCTTATAGAACCTATCTTCACAAGTTTCTGGATATTCCTGTAGTTAACATGTCCAAGTTTTTGATGCCATAAAACTTCTTCAGCATTTTTGGCAAGATTGCAAATATTGTTAGTTCCAATAAGATAACAATTATCAATTGATCTATTACCACTCATAAGACACTCATTTTCATTATTCAGAACATAACAAGAATTCTTATCAAACTTGACATGCAAATTGTCATCACATAGTTGACTTATACTAATCAAATTAACAAGTAAACCTTCAACATGTAAGACATTAAACAACTTAGGAAATCCTTCAACATTGAGAGTACCTTTCCCAACAATCTTTCCTTTTGAACCACCACCATAAGTGACATTTCCTCCATCAAATTTTTCATAATCAGACAGGAAATTCACTTGACCAGTCATGTGCCTAGAACAACCATTATCAAAATACCATAAACCAGACACACATGCTTTCAGAGATGTATACACAACATTACAAGTCACATCTTGTTTACTGACACATTCAGTTTTAGCACATTGTGACTCAGAAACTTTAGCTTGTAACACCTTCGTATCCTTTTTCAATTTATCACAATAAGGACGAATATGACCATGACCAGAACAATAGTGACACTCATACTTCTTTTTCTTCTTCTTAATGTGAACTTTTGTTTTCACTGGAGTTTCAACATTTTTCTTTTCTCCAGCTTTAACAAATTTCACAGATTTAAAGCTTTTAGAAGTAGTTTCAAAACCAAGACCAGTAGTGTCAGATTTACTAACTATCAAAGCATCTTTCAACATTTCTGTTCCTTTAGCATATTTCTTAAAACACAAAGTTGAACTTTTCAATTCTTCCTTTAGTTTAGAAATTTCCAAATCCTTTCTTGTTAAGACAACTTCAAGCTTGGATAGTGAGTCTCTCAAGTCATCATTTTCCTTAGTCATAGACTTTAGAATCTGATTTTGAGATTCCCATTTATCAAACAAATCTTTACAACATGATCCACATGGTTCACTATTCACAGCAGATGTTCCTTTATCATCAATTAAACCATTAAAATAATTAACAGTTTTATCAGAACAAACTTCATCTAATGTTACTCCAGATGTGGTAACATCTGTTTCAACATCAGAATCAGAATAATCCAGATCATCATCTAAGGAATCATCATAGTCTATTCTTGCATATAATGCACGTTCTTCATGCTCTTCATCAGATTCATCACTTAAAGTAGCATTGAAGTTCAATTTCAGTTTAAGCAAGGTATTAACACATTCATTTGCATAATGACCATACTCATGACATGCATTACATTGAACAGACTTTCTATACACGGGGTCAATTTTGTCATACTTGCCTTTGCCAATTTGCCTTGGTTGGAATACATTACCTTTCTTTTCAACGGTTTGTGGAGAGTTGTTAATCTGAATCTTTGGTTGAATGTTGCCTTTGAACTTGCTATTCCTCTTTTTCATAAGAGCTTTGAATTACCTTGTCATAAAAGCAATGTACTCCTCGGGGTTGGAACATATGTCAGCAACATCATCCTCTGAATCAGCTTCAGTCACAATAGGCATTTGCTCAGCATTCGAAGATGTTTCACCTTTGAACACCACCACTTTCTTTGCATCAGCTTTGTCATCCTTCTCAGTTGTATTCATCTCATACGCACGTAGGATGCTGATCAGTTCATTTTGACTTAGTGTATCTGTATCCCTTGCCTCTTCAATTGCACAAATTTTTGCATCGAAGCGCTTAGGTACAGTACGCAAAATCTTATGAACCAATCTCACATTGGAGATGGGATCTCCAAGAGATTGAGCTTCATTTGCAATTTCAGTGACCCGTTCATTGTAAGAAGAAATTATTTCATCCTCCTTCATCTTCAAGTTCTCGAAATTTGTCCCAAGCATTCAAAGTCTGGACCTTCGAACACTATCCTAACCTTCATTGTGCTCTTGCAATCTATCCCAAGCTTCTTTTGCAGAAACACATGTTGATATGATTTTGAACATAGTCATATCAACTGATGTGAATATTGCATTCAAGGCTTTAGAATTGTAGCTAGCAGTTGTACTTTCTTCATTAGTCCAATCCAGTTCGCGTTTGACTGTAACTTCTCCTTCTTCATCTGCAGCATTCTTAGGAGGTGTCCATCCTGAAAGTATAATTCTCCAGGCATGTTCATCAATTGACTTGATGTACATCCTCATCTTTGGTTTCCAATAAGCATAGTTTGTACCATCAAGGATTGGTGGTCTCAAACTTTGTGGAGTAAGTGGATATTCCATCCCCATAATAAAAAAACAACACACTTGACACATGATCTAACTTAGTAAAATCAAGTTTTGGCTCTGGTGCCAACTGAAAGTGTGTGTGAGAGACACATGGTTGTGTTTAGTAAAATCAGAGTAATGTTACACTGAATGTTGTGACACTCAAAGTAACATTCAAAAGACAGAAACAACGGAAAACATAGAAACACAACACACGAAATTAATAAGACTTTGCACAATCTATATCAATATAGATTGTGATGCCTTATGGCCGAAATCACTATTTATCAAAATAATGAATACAAAGAGGTTCACAAATCGAATCCTCTTGAAACAAGATCAAGCATATGATCTAAAGGCTAGGTGTATCTCTACACTACCAAAGATGACCTGTTCTATGAGTGTGAAACTATCTAACACCGAGACTAACACTCCACATAAAACAAATCTAGCACCAACTCGAGGTATTGTAAACCCTACAATTACTCTCTATGGTAAAATAACTCCACAACAACGACCCTATCACTCTGGATGCACTCACGCACTCTACAGTTGATGCTTGGTTGTTGCTTCGACTAAACAACACACAATATATGGCAATGTTCGGCCCTTGATGTGAACATCAAGGTCTTCTATTTATAGACTTCGTGTATGCTTTACTAGAGCCTCCTTGAAGGATCTAGAAACTCTTTTATCCACTCTTCCATCTTTGTAACTACCCCAGTTAGTGGGTCTTCTCCAATCTTCTGAAAACAGCCGCATGATCTAGTCCCTTCTACTCGATTCTTGAAGCTTGTGGAACCTTCTGGAATCGTGCAGAACATCTTAGATCCTCAACGTGTAGTCAACAACATCAAAGATAACATTGGACATAGAAATGTTAGTGGTTAAGAAGAAAGGACGAATACTGATGTTGTAACCAATGTTGTAGCATCGGTGGTAACATCAACAAATATTATCTTAGCATTATGTCCTTACAAAGGATTATCTCTAGGACACTAATATTGGAATATAGAGGCACGTAAACACGTAATACATGCGCAGCGAAAATAAATAGTTCACCAACAATGAACAATTAATGCATAATTAAATACGAGTAAGCATAAACAGAATTCTTATAGTAATTCGTACACGGATTCCTCAACTATGGTATCCACATAACAGTCATTTACTAACTCGCACAGATTTGCCAGCGTTGAATCCCTGAGATGAATTTGCTAGGAAAATTCTAACTTAGAGATTTTTATGGAGAAAATATGAATTCTCGTATTATGGGGGAGACCCATAAGGGGAGACCCAAGAGCTCATATATATAGGGGAGACCTTAAGCTAACCTGATTAGGAAATAAGATCCCTAATCTTGTAAATTAAATCCCATAGATTTAATTCCCATATACATAAATCTCTACGAATTTGATTTCCATGTATATTGAATCTCCACGGATTTGATTCCATATATATCAAATCCCATAATAATATTCCATATATTATTATTATTGGGAATCCTATTTAATTAAATAATAATAATAATTAATTCTAAATATAATTATTATTATATTCTCCATAAATTAAATATTAATATCCAATATAATATTTAATCAACCAACTATAATTAGTAAACAACCGTTACTAGCTGTGTGACCCATTAGCCCTCATATATCGAGCGATTAGTCAAACTAACGATCTTAATTGAACCTTAGAAAATAAATCAGACATTCTCAATATATGAGGTACATTGCGAGGAAATGTGCAACTACCTGTAACTGAAACATGGGCTATTACGATAACTTCCTTCATTCGCGAGTACTCGATTAAATCTTGAACATGATGAAGTGTCTATTCAAATAACTTAAACATTTTATCTCAAATAACTAATTGATCACTTATGTCACACTTGGCCACAAAGTCCAAGTTGACGTGCATCGGCCGATGACTTAGATCCAATTATGATGAGAAGATGAATATTCTCTCTAAATCCACATTGAGGAACAAATCCTATTCTTGGCTCAACTACCACGCACATGCATTTCGTGATGAACCCAATCCAAGCCATATCTACCTATGGAAGGGTGCAAGCGTCGGTCATGGTCAACGTTAATCACTCCACACATGTCGTGCATATTGACCTCAAGTCAAAGGAGTATCGCATCGCTCCCATTAACCGAGACACCCGTAGACACATATTGTGGAATTACATCAAACTGTTTCTCGGATGGGTATACCAATACCCTCTAAGGTATATGTGCATCCATCATGAGATACCTAGTATCTCGTAGTAAGTGAGATCTTACTACAATCTCTAAGAGTATGATGCATATCGCACACCAATCTCAATTGCATCATCAATATCCCATTATTGATGATCCTTGATCGGGGCTATTTGAGAATCATGCTTAAGTTATCTGAGTTCTCACAAACTCAATGACAACAATGACTCATGAGAACACTTGCATGAATAAATGCAAACAATCAAACATAATATTCAAACAAGTGTATTTCCATACATTAATATTAAATGAACTATAATATTAAATCAAACTGAATATCATCGAGTATTATGTCCTTACAATAGATTGTCTTTAGGACACTAACACTAACAAGTAACACTAACAATCTCCCACTTGGACTAGAGCCAATCACCTACAATAGATTGTCTTTAGGACACTAACACTAACAAGTAACACTAACAATCTCCCACTTGGACTAGAGCCAATCACCTACATGTCTAACCCCTAGACAATTGAAATGTCTATTGTGTACATGAACACTCAAAACCTTGGTGAAAGGATCAACCAAATTATCTTCTACGGGAACACATTCTAACTCTATCTCTCCTCTAGCAATTATCTCTTGTATCAAGTGATAACGCCTTGGTACATGTTTATTTATGTTATTGGATCTCGGTTCCTTAGCTTGCGCTACCGCACCAGTGATGTCACAATATAACTTTATTGGATTGTTGGCACTCAGAACTACCCCTAGTTCACTTAAGAACTGTTTTATCCAGACAACTTCGTTGGCAGCTTCTGTCACAGCAATGTACTCAGCTTCGGTTGTTGAGTCCGCGGTAGTCTCTTGTTTGGAACTATCCCAACTAACCGCCCCACCATTGAGAACGAAAACATAACCTGACTGTGACTTGTAATCATCACAGTCAGATTGGAAACTTGCATCAGCATAGCCAGTTGCAACTAGCTCTGATTGTCCCCCGTAGACAAGAAAGCAATCTTTAGTACGTTTGAGGTACTTCAGAATGTTCTTGACAACAATCTAGTGAGGTTCACCTGGATTATGTTGGTATCTACCGATTGATCTTGTGGACGTCAAGGCCACATCAAAGCCTTGTGCAAGTCATGGCGCATATGATGGAGCCAATTGCGGATGCATATGACACATCCTTCATGTGGCCGGATATCGTCTGTGGAAGGGCAATCCTTCTTAGACAACTTTATCCCATGACATCTTTGGTAGAGAACCTCTCTTAGAGTTCTCCATCGCAAATCACTTCAACACCTTATCTACGTAGGTTTACTGTGACAGCCCCAACATCCTTTTGGATCTATCCCTATGGATCTTGATCCCTATGATGTAACAGGCTTCACCAAGATCCTTCATCATGAAGGTCTTTGTAACCAATCTTTTGTCAAACAGCATGAGCGGAATATTGTTTCCTATAATCAATATGTCATCGACATATACGACTATGAAGACAATATTCTTCCCGCTGCGTTTATGATAAATGCATAGATCTTACGAATTTCTGAAGAAGTCAAAAGATTTGACAGCTTCATCAAATCGGATATTCCAACTCCTAGAAGCTTGCTTCAGTCCATAAATGGACCGTTTGAGCTTGCACACAAGATTAGATTTTGGTTTAGATATGAAACCTTCCGGTTGAGTTGTAAACACTTCCTTGTCAATGTTACCATTGAGGAAAGCTGTTTTGACGTCCATCTGCCAAATCTCATAATCGAGGTGTGCTGCTACCGCAAGTTAAATTCGAATGGACTTGATCTTAGCAACATGTGAGAAAGTCTCATCATAGTCAATACCTTCGCGTTGACTATAACCTTTAGCCACTAACCTAGCCTTGTAGGTTTGTACCTTGCCGTTTGCATCAATCTTACGTTTGTAGACCCATTTGCAACCTATGGGTTTGACCCCCTTTGGCAATTCAACCAATTCCCAGGCTCGATTGGTGTACATCGAGTGCATCTCGGATTTTATGGCTTCATGCCACTACTCTGAGTCAACATCTAATGTTGCTTCAGTGTAAGTTCTGGGATCGTCCTTATCCGGGATCTCCACGTCATCATGTTTCTCTACGATGAAACCATAATATCTAGTGGGCGGATTACGAATCTTAGTAGACTTACGGAGCTGTGGTTGTGCAGGCTGTACATTCTGATCGTGAAAATTTTGTGGGGCATCGATTTCATCAATGTCCGGAGAGTCCTCAAGAGCTACACTTGCAGATGCCTCTTGGGCGGGAGTTTGAACTATGTTGTTCTCATTCAGTCCACTTGGAGTGTGTTGCGAAGGCAATGCAACTCCAATTACGCTCCCACTGGCTGAAAGAGGATCACTAAGTGATAAACTTCCACCATGAGTGCTGCTGAATGCTCCCACTGGTTCCTTATCATGTTTCTTTGACAAGTCATCAGTCTCTTGGTTAACATGTGGTTCTTGAATTTCTTCAAGTTCTATCATCTTACGACCTTGTTCTTTGAAGACATAGTCTTCTTCGAGGAACTTGGCTTGCCTAGAAACAATCACTGTTTGTTTCTCAAGGAGAAAGAAACATTATCCTCTTGTTTCCTTAGGATATCCCACAAAGTAACCCTTTTCACCTTTTGATTCCAACTTATCAGTGAGCATTTTTTTCACAAATGCGGGGCAACCCCACGTCTTTATGTGTGAGAAATTTTGCTTCTTACCATGCCATAGCTCGTATGGCGTATGCTTAACTGATTTGGATGGAATCATATTCAGAATGTAGATTGAGGTTTGGAGCGTGTATCCCCATAAGAATATTGGAAGAGAGGAAAAGCACATCATGGACCTTACCATGTCTAACAGGGTTTGGTTTCTCCTTTCGAAAACTCCATTCATTTATGGTGTTCCAGGAGGAGTCATTGTGATTGGATTCCATGCAACTTCAAGTAATCAGTGAACTCATGGCTAAGGTATTCTCCTCCTCGATCTGATCGAAGAGTCTTAATACTCTTACCAAGATTCATCTCTACTTCAACTTTATACTTTTTGAATTTCTCAAAGGATTCGGATTTGTGTTTCATAAGATACACATACCCGTATCTTGAGAAGTCATCAGTAAAAGTGATGAAGTGGCCGAAGTGACCCCTAGCTAGAGTGGGCAATGGTCCACAGACATCACTATGGATCAACTCTAGAATTTCTTTGGCATGAACCCCTTTCCCAGAAAAGGGTTTATTGGTCATTTGTCCTTGAGACAAGATTCATAATTTCCATAAGACTCAAAGTCGAATGGGGTTAAGTAGTCTAACTTTCTTAACCTTGCGATTCTATTCTCATTTTCTTGACCAAGTCTACAATGCCACAAGTAAGTCGGATTTTCATGATTACTAAGTTTGAGTCTTTTATTTTGTATATTAAGAACATTATATCTACAATGCAACAAGTATAAACCATTCGATAAAGGAGCATTTCCATATATAACACCATTAAGCGAAAAATAACAGTTATTATTTGCAAAATGAAAGGAAAACCCTTCAATGTCTAACATGGGAATAGAAATAATGTTGAGAGTAATAGATGGAACAAAATGTTGGGGAATTAATTGCCCGGATCAATTCGGGATGAATATTTAAATACAAATTTAATTCTAACAATTATTACTAGCATGAATTAATCTTATATTAATTCAACAACAAATTATGCATATAAACAGTTCACATAAATCCTACGCATGCGGAATTGCTACGGGTTTACGTGAACTAACCTGTTTGGAATGGCAATGGACTCGGTGTTGGGATTATACTAGAAAGTATGCTTTTTACTTTGTATAATCAAAACTGAATTTCGGACTTATTTACTGAAATAAATTGTTTATCACTGATGCTTTAAATATTATCGAATGTTACATATATTTACTGCATAACTGTTCAATAAGTCGTACGTGTTACATTGTAGTTAATTTAGTGATACCAGATCACAGAAGATTAAATTAACAGTCCCTTGTAACTAAAAGTACGCCATTCACGACCTAGATGGAAATGAACAACCCATCGTGAAAGGTTGAAGTGTAAGGCTCAGATTGGTTTGTCTTGACCAAGAGATTACACTAGTGCATGACTGATGTACTGAATAGGACCTACAGGAGGACAAATTCTTCATAACTGAACAAGGAAGAATTAGACCTCAGTGGTTCGTTATTTCTTAATATTCGTCCCTTAAATAGGATCACGTGGGATTGGTAACTATTGCTTTGACTTATCGTGGGTAGAGAATCAACGAGATTCAATACTTTTTATCTTGGACAATATTATTAGTTACATGTGATTGCTAAGATTTAATACGAAGAATCGTGTGCAAGTACGCTTGTTTGATTTGCCCCCTTGGGAGGTTCATAAGCTTTATCATACCAAATCTTGCAAGTGGAATTAGTTTCCGGTATGGATAATAATGTTGAACCGTTCCTTGACCAAGGATAAAATATATTAATTAATGGAAAGCTATTTCAGTAGCTTGAATTAATTAATGGGCTAGATAATCTTAAACACGAGAAATAATAACCGGGAGCCATATTGACTGTAATATGGGTTAAGATGGATAGTGCAATATTAATTATGTAGTGGGATTAATTAATATTTATGGGCTTGAATAATATTGTGGCTCAATATTAGATATTCAAGGTCCATTAGAAGGTCCAATCTTAATTCTCCTAAAGGCCCCCTAAGTAGCCCAACATATAGTCCAATAACTGAAAAAGGTGATTAAAATAAAATAAATATTGTTGCTTATTTTTCCAAGTAAATTTTCGAAAATTATGGATAAGTTGGGAGAAAGTTTTTTTTGAATTTTGTTATGGAATGAAGATATGTATTCTTGGAATACACGATTATCTCATTAAATTCAAGAAATCTCCCACTTGGTTATTTCATAAGAGAATTTCGAAATATGGGAAATATAGTGGGCAAGAAAGACTTTCTTGATTTTCTTGAAAAAATATTATGGAAGATATGTATTTCTTGAAATACAAGAATGTCTCATAAATTCAAGAAGATCCAAATCTTGGATTTTTGACTCATCATATTTTCGAAAATATCCATAAAATAGAGTAGGTGGGATTTTTGTGGAATATTATAATTATGGAAAAAAGAATATAAGAGATATATTCAAGATTTCTTGGAGATCAAGAAAAGATTTCCCCACATTGTTTTATCACAAAATTTTCGTCCACCTCGTGCTCTATAAATAGGGGATGATTCTTTCATTCCCAAGTACAATTCCATGTGCTGGAAAAATTAGTAAATCCACAAAGGTGGTGCAACATAATTTATTTTCCTTTTCTTAATTGTTCACAAGTGTCCTTCCACAGGATAGTCGAACAAGGGCTAAGGGAATACTTGGAAAGTTCTTTCGGTTAGTCTAATCAGCCACACCGTTGCCATCCCAAGAGGTACGTTCACGTAAACTCGTAGAATTCCGCATGCGTAGGTTTTACGTGAATTATTATATGCATGATATGTTGTTGGATTATTATTTGAATTAATATAGGATTAATTCATGCTAGTAATAATTATAAGAATTAAATTTGTATTTAAATATTCACCCCGAATAGATCTGTGTAACTTATTCCCCAACAACTGGTATCAAAGCCACGGTTTCAGGCTTTGAATTTTTTAAATTGTAATTTAATTCGTTGACATTAAATTTGAAATTGGATAGTAGAATTGCTAGATCTGTTTTGCAGGTATCCAATTGTCATGGAATTTAATGTGTTTATTTATGCATGCATATAAATTGTGGTTTTTAATTCGATTCGTTCTGATTTGTTTTGCCTCGTGAGAAAATCCACGAGTAGATTAGGATATGTTTGATTTGATCAATGTAATAGACTAGTCTAAATCTAGGTTTATTTATTTTTTGTAAATAAATTGTAACCAGATCAAAAACGAGGACAAAGATGAAGAATTAAAGGATAAAATCGATCCCAAGGCGTGGGCGGTGTGCGATTAAACGCGTCTGGAGGCGTCGATAACGCGGATCAGAACACATGGGCGCCGAGGCGAGGCCGAGGGCGAGCGCGAGATCCGCCGCTGGACGGACGGGCGGCGCTAGGCGACGTGGCACCGCGCTATGAGCGGACCAAGGCGACGGAGGCGGATGCGCTTGGGACGCGCGTCTAAGCCGAGAATCGCGGGCGATGTAATCGCGGTGAGCACGCGACACATCGCCGCTTAGAAGTGCCGGGACCGAAGCCGAGGACCGGACGGGCGACGCCGCCGAAGGCCGCCGAGGTCGCTAATATTCGAACTCGCCAAGTGGCGGCCAGATCTTGGGCGTTTCATCTGGGCCGAGAACCGCGGGGCATTTCGAGACGGAGTATCTTTTCGAGACGATTGAGTGGGAGAAATTCAAGAAGGTGTTTCTTCAAGATCAAGCCAAGAAAAATCAAACCATGACAATTGGATAATTTGTGCCCGATATGTTTATTTTTCTGTCTTGCTTGATTTATTTTGTGCTATCTTATGCTTTGTTTAATTTGTTTAAATGTGTTTGCATGAGAATTGCCCAATGAAAAATCTCACCTTCAAAATTACTAAGTATGTTTAAATAATTAATTGACAATTTTATTCCGGATAATAAAATTGAATTAATTTTGACCTCCATGATTTATTTATTTGTGAATTCTTTTGGAGAAATTCCCCCCACGGGACGGTCAAAAGATAGCTTTCACATGAATGAATTCCAAATGGATGACCCACCCCACGTGGCTTATTTAAACTGTTTTGAGATGTTGGCTGATGCATGTTCATATTTTTTTGAGATTTTAATATGATGCATGTGATCGAACCTTGTGATATATTTGTGCTTATGCATATTATTGTTTATTTTAGTTCATCATGTCGCAACCTTCTAATCCACTATCGAATATACTTAAAGACAATTTGCTTACTGGTGAAAACTATTTTGATTGGAAATACAAACTAAAATCTGTCCTAACCGCATCATCTTCCAAATGGGTACTTGATACACCAAAACCCAAAAAACCAACTAAGGACGTCGGAATATGGGATGAGATGATTTATGGTGAATGGGAGCTGGCAAATGAATTGATGAAGGAAACAATTCCGGCACATCTGTCAGATACGATGAGACACCTTCATCAAGAATATGAGTCAGCTGCAGACATCTTAAAGAATCTCGAAGCGATGTTCGCACATCAGACCCATATGGCAATCCAAAGTGTGAAGCAAGAAATTGCTGAATTAAAAATGGAAAAAGGGACGACTGCAGCACAACACGTCCTTAGGGTTATGCTGCTATTTGAGGAACTTGAGATCCTCGGCGAAAAATGTGATTTCAAGATTAAGATTGATTTCATTCTCCAATCCTTACCAAAGAGCTATAATCACCACTATCTTGAGTATCTAATGGAAGATCTAGATTTTACAGTGGATGATCTTGTAAATGCTCTGACTTTGGTTGAAAAGGAAAGGGAGCGCGAGGAAAAGAACTTGGGAAAACAAAAATCTTCTCTTCATCCTAGATCAAGTGGTGATAACGATGATGAAAAGAGAAGAAGGTTAAACCAAGAAGACTCAACATCAAATAAAAGCATGGGATCAAGCATGAGGAAAACTTTGGAAAATGGGAGAGTAGGACACTCGAGGTCAGTCTGTTCCGATCCCAAAAGGAAAGGAAAGAAAGGTAATTCTCACGCACTAGTTGTTGAAACTTGTTTTGCGGCGTATGCCTCCCATTTATGGGTGGTGGATACGTGAACCACTGATCATGTTTGTTTCACATTACAGGAGTTCAAGTGGACCCGTCAACTAAGTGGAAATGAGATCCTCATCACACTGGGCGATGCTACAAGAGTGGCAGCTGAAGCAGTGGGAGAAGTGCACCTGTCTTTTGAAGACAGAGTTTTAATTCTAAGAAATGTTCTTTACGTTCCGAGTTTTAGAAAGAATTTGATTTCAGTTTCTAAACTTTTTTATGATGGATATTCGGTTACTTTTAATAAAGTTGTTACCATTTCTCTTTTTGATAAATTTATATGTCATGGAACGTTGTCGAATAATCTCTATACAATTAACTGTGCACAACACTCACGAAATGCATCCTATAACACATCAACTGTTTTCAAGAAAAGAAAACGTTCATCAGACGTGAACGAGACACTTCTTTAGCATCTAAGTTTGGGTCATATAAATCCAAAGAGGATCCAAAGGTTGGTGAAAGACGGTTCACTGGAGCTTCTCCAAGTTGAACCAATTCCAACCTGCGAATCATGTTTGGAGGGTAAAATGACCAAGAGGGCATTTGGAGCCAAGGGGAATAGAGCCAAAGAAGTGTTAGAGATCGTTCACACAGATGTATGTGGTCCAATGTCAACCAAAGCAAGAGGAAGTTATGAGTATTTTGTCACTTTTATTGATGATTACTCAAGGTACGGTTACATTTTCCTTATGAAGCATAAATCTGAGACCTTTGAGAAATTCAAAGAATTTAAGGCTCAAGCAGAGAATCATAGGGAAAAACGTATCAAGTCTCTACGATCTGATCGTGGAGGCGAATACCTCAGCGATGAGTTTTTGAACTACTTATCTGATGAAGGGATTGCATCCCAGCTCACTGCACCCGGAACCCCTCAACAAAATGGGGTTGCAGAGCGAAGAAACAGAACTCTTTTGGAAATGGTTAGATCTATGATGAGTTATGCGGATCTTCCCAAGTCGTTCTGGGGTCATGCCTTGGAAACAACAACTTACATTCTGAACTTGGTGTTATCCAAATCGGTTCCCAAAACTCCCAAAGAATTGTGGACCGGGCGCAAGCCTAGTATGAGACACATGATAATTTGGGGGTGTCCGGCCTACGTGTTGGACAAGGAAGCCGGTAAATTGGATCCTCGATCAGAATTAAGGTTGTTTGTAGGATACCCCGAGGGAACAAAAGGGTGTATGTTCTATGGTCCCGAAGATCAAAAGGTGGTCATCAACACTCACTTTAGATTTTTGGAAGAAGACTATATGAACGAAAGAAAACCCAGAAGTGAGATTACCTTAAATGAGCTAAGAGGGCAAACCTCAATGCCAACTGTACTAGACGATATACTAAACGACACGCTTTCACAACCGAAACCTCGTCATAGTGGGAGGGTTGTTAGACAGCCCGAGAGATTCATGGGAATAGGAGAGTCCTCGGACTTGATTCCTGGACAAGACGAATCAGATCCATGGACATATGATGAGGCACTCCAAGACAAGGATGCAGATTCTTGGAAAACAGCAATGAAAGCCAAAACGGGTTCTATGTTTCATAACAGAGTGTGGGAGCTAGTCGAACCACTTAATGGGGTCAAACCCATTGGATGCAAGTGGGAATATAAGAGAAAAAGAGGACCGGACGAGAGGGTGGAAACCTTCAAAGCAAGACTAGTGGTGAAAGGTTATACTCAGAAAGAAGGGATCGATTATGAGGAAACTTTTTTCGCCCGTAGCCATGCTTAAGTCCATCTGTATTCTCTTATCGATTGCTGCGCATTTCGACTTTGAAATCTGGCAAATGGATGTCAAGACAGCTTTCCTTAATGGAAGTCTTGATGAAGAGATCTATATGTAACAACCCCAAGGTTTCATTGAAAAAGGCCAAGAACGCCTAGTTTGTAAGCTCATAAAGTCCATTTACGGACTCAAACAGACATCCAGAGCTTGGAACCAATGTTTTGATCATGTTATAAAGTCTTATGGGTTCGATCAAAACGAGTTCGAAAGTTGTGTGTATAAAAAGCGTGTCGGAACTGCATTGGTATTCTTAGTACTATACGTAGATGACATTCTGATCATCGGGAATGATGTAAAGGTGTTATCAGACGTAAGGGCATGACTTTCAAACCAGTTTGATATGAAAGACTTAGGGGAAGCTGGACACATCCTTGGGATCAAGATCACTCGAGATCGCAAGAAAAGGATGATAGGCTTATCGCAAGCTTCATACATAGACACTGTCTTGAAACACTTCAGTATGCAAGATTCCAAGAAAGGCTTCGTACCTTTCAGGCATGGAATCCATCTATCCAAGAAAATGTCCCCTAAGACGCAAAAGGAGATAGATGACATGAAAGACATTCCTTATGCTTCGGCTGTCGGAAGCCTTATGTATGCAATGCTGTGTACGAGACCGGATATCTGTTTTGCCGTAGGCATGGTGGCAAGATATCAAAGTAACCCGGGGAAAGAGCATTGGACGGCAGTTAAAAACATTCTGAAGTATCTGAAAAGGACTCGGGATAGAATGTTGGTTTATCAGCCAGATAGTCCAATCCCCATCGGCTACACGGACTCGAATTTCCAATCAGACATAGACTCCAGAAAATCTACCTCCGATAGTGTGTTTTGCATGGGGGGAGGAGCCGTGACATGGAGAAGCGTTAAGCAGAAATGCATCGCAGATTCTACTATGGAAGCCGAATATGTAGCTGCTAGCGAGGCAGCGAAAGAAGCGGTTTAGCTCAAGCACTTCCTAGTGGACTTAGATGTGGTTCCGAATTTGCCCAGCAGAATCACTGTTTATTGTGACAATGCCGGAGCAGTTGCAAATTCAAGGGAACCAAGAGCCCACAAAGCCAGCAAACACATTGAAAGGAAATACCATCTTATACGAGATATCGTTAAAGAGAGGAGATATAGATGTGGCAAAGATAGCGTCTGAGGACAACCTAGCAGATCCATTCACAAAGAGTCTGCCTCTGAATACATTCGAGAGACATGTGGAAGGAATGGGTTTCAAGACCGTTTCCAATCTGCTTTGAGTATAAGTGGGAGAAATTATTAGGTTCGTGTAGGTGACATTAGATGTTACAGATTACACGAGACATGTTGTAGTATACTTAAAAGCAGACTTTGAGTATAAGTGGGAGATTGTTGGGATTATACTAGAAAGTATGCTTTTTACTTTGTATAATCAAAACCGAATTTCGGACTTATTTCTTTGAAATAAATTGTTTATCATCGATGCTTTAAATATTATCGAATGTTACATATATTTCTTTGATAATGATTCAATAAGTTAAACGTGTTACATTGTAGTTAACTTAGTGATACGGATCACGAAGATTAAATTAACGGTCCTTGTAACTAAAAAGTACGCCATTCACGACCTAGATGGAAATGAACAACCCATCGTGAAAGGTTGAAGTGTAAGGCTCAGATTGGTTTGTCTTGACCAAGAGATTACACTAGTGCATGGTGATGTCTTGAATAGGACCTCTGGGGAGGACAAATTCTTCAGAACTGAACAAGGAAGAATTAGACCTCAGTGGTTCGTTATTTCTTAATCTTCGTCCCTTAAATAGGATCACGTGGGATTGGTAACTATTGCTTTGACTTATCATGGGTAGAGAATCAACGAGATTCAATACTTTTTATCTTGGACAATATTATTAGTCACATGTGATTGCTAAGATTTAATCTGAAGAATCGTATTGTGCAAGCACGCTTGTTTGATTTGCCCCCTTGGGAGGTTCATAAGCTTTATCATACCAAATCTTGCAAGTGGAATTAGTTTCCGGTATGGATAATAATGTTGAACCGTTCCTTGACCAAGGATAAAAGATATTAATTAATGGAAAGCTATTTCAGTAGCTTGAATTAATTAATGGGCTAGATAATCTTAAACACGGAAAAATAATAACCAGGGAGCCATATTGATTGATGTAATATGGGTTAAGATGGATAGTGCAATATTAATTATGTAGTGAGATTAATTAATATTTATGGGCTTGAATAATATTGTGGCTCAATATTAGATATTCAAGGTCCATTAGAAGGTCCAATCTTAATTCTCCTAAAGGCCCCCTAAGTAGCCCAACATATAGTCCAATAACTGAAAAAAATGATTAAAATAAAATAAATATTGTTGCTTATTTTTCCAAGTAAATTTTCGAAAATTATGGATAAGTTGGGAGAAAGTTTTTTTTGAATTTTGTTATGGAATGAAGATATGTATTCTTGGAATACAAGATTATCTCATTAAATTCAAGAAATCTCCCACTTGGTTATTTCATAAGAGAATTTCGAAATATGGGAAATATAGTGGGCAAGAAAGATTTTCTTGATTTTCTTGAAAAGATATTATGGAAGATATGTATTTCTTGAAATACAAGAATGTCTCATAAATTCAAGAAGATCCAAATCTTGGATTCCTGACTCATCATATTTTTGAAAATATCTATAAAATAGAGTAGGTGGGATTTTTGTGGAATATTATAATTATGGGAAAAAGAATATAAGAGATATATTCAAGATTTCTTGGAGATCAAGAAAAGATTTTCCCACATTGTTTTATCATAAAATTTTCGTCCACCTTGTGCTCTATAAATAGGGGATGATTCTTTCATTCCCAGGTATAATTCCATGTGCTGGAAAAATTAGTAAATCCACAAAGGTGGTGGAACATAATTTATTTTTCTTTTGTTAATTGTTCACAAGTGTCCTTCCACCGGATAGTCGAACAAGGGCTAAGGGAATACTTGGGAAGTTCTTTCGGTTAGTCTAATCAGCCACACCATTGCCATCCCAAGAGGTACGTTCACGTAAACTCGTAGAATCCCGCATGCGTAGGTTTTACGTGAATTATTATATGCATGATATGTTGTTGGATTATTATTTGAATTAATATAGGGTTAATTCATGCTAGTAATAATTATAAGAATTAAATTTGTATTTAAATATTCACCCCGAATAGATCTGTGCAACTTATTCCCCAACACTCGGTTGATAAGAACACACCAAAAGCCTCCCAAGTATTCCCTAGCCCTTGCTCGTCAATCCGGTGGAAGGAAACTCACGAACAATTAACAAAAGGGAAAATAAATTATTTGTTGCACCACCTTTGTGGATTTCTAATTTTTCCAACACATGGAATTGCACAGACAATTGAAGTTTTTCAAAAATACACAATCTGTCGACGTTTCAAAATATTTGATATTTTATCGACGCTGATATTTTTCCGAAAAACCAATTTTCGTGTTCACCTGGGGATGAAACATTCATCCCCTATTTATAATGAGGGGTTGGTCGAAATTTTAGGTGGAAATAAAGATGGGAAAATCTTTTTCTTGATCTCCAAGAAATCTTGAATATATCCTATATATTCTTTTCTCCATAATTAAATATTCCACAAAAATCCCAACTCCTCTTGTTATGGTATTTTTCGAAAAAATAAGGAGTAGGAATCCAAGATTTGGATCTTCTTGAATTTATGAGATATTCTTGTATTCCAAGAATACATATCTTCCATAATGTATTTTCAAGAAAATCAAGAAAATCTTTCATTCCCTTATTTAATCAAATTTTTGAAAAAATTCCTTAACAAATAACCAAGTGGGAGATTTCTTGAATTTAATGAGATAATCTTGTATTCCAAGAATACTTATCCTCATTCCATAACAAAATTCAAAGAAAATCTTTCTCCCTCTTTTATTTATTATTTTCGAAAAATAGGAAAATTAGGCAACAAAATTTATTTTATTTTTAAACACCTTTTTCAGTTATTGGACTTTATGTTTGGGCTACTTGAGTGGCCTTTAGGAGAATTAAGATTTGACTTTCCAATGGATCTTGAATTATCAATATTGAGCCACAATATTATTCAAGCCCATAAATATTAATTAATCCCACTACATAATTAATATTGAACTATCCATCTTAACCCATATTACAGCTTAATATGGCTCCCTGGTTATTATTTCCCTTGTTTAAGATTATCTAGTCCATTAATTAATTCAAGCCACTGAAATAGCTTTCCATTAATTAATATCTTTTGTCCTTGGTTAAGGAACGGTTCAACATTATTATCCATACCTAAACTAGTTCCACTTGCAAGATTTGGTATGATAAATCTTTTGAACCTCCCAAGGGGGCAAATCGAACAAGCGTGCTGCACACACGATTCTTCAGATAAATCTTAGCAATCGAATGTGATCAATAATATGCCTAAGATATAAAGTATTGAATCTCGTTGATTCTCTACCCGTAATAAGTCAAAGCAATAATTACTAACCACACGCGATCCTATTTAAGGGATTTAAGATTAAGAAATAACGAACCACCGAGGTCTAATTATTCTTAGTTCAAGGTCAAGAATTTGTCCTCCTCAGAGGTCTTATTCAAGGCAGATCACCATGCACTAGTGTAATCTCTTGGTCAAGACAAGCCAATCCGAGCCTTTACACTTCAACCTTTCACGATGGATTGTTCATTTCCATCTAGGTCGTGAATGGTGTACTTTTGGTTACAAGGAACTGTTAATTTAATCTTCTTTGATCTGGTATCACTAAATTAACTACAATGTAACATCTATTTATTGAACAATTATGCAAAGAAATATATGTAACATTCAATGATATTTAAAGCATCAAATGATAAATAATTTATTTCAAGAATAAGACAGAATTCAGTTTGGTTATACAAAGTAAAAGCATACTTTCCAAAGATAACCCCAACACAAAATAACAATTATTCGAGTTCAAGTATAAAACCAGAGGGTAAATCTAAAACGAATGCCAACACGTTCAAAGCAGAACTCTTGCTCCATTCCCAACGTAGGGCGCGATTTCACCCAACCTAATCGCCTCGCTATCCTGGGACCCCGCGACATTAGTACAAATGTGTGAGCCACAACCGATCCAATACCCAGCATTTAGTATCATTTGTGGACATGTTTATGTCAATAACAAACATACATGTTCCAGTGGCTCGAGACACCTTGTGTCTTATTTTCTAGCTGCTAGAACCTTGCGTCTTTCTTCCAATGCCCTTCTTGGGCCAGTGGAGGCATACATCCTTGTCCACCCTCTCATTCTTTTCGAACTCCACCTTTGGGCTTGAGGAAATTAGGCTTAGAGCCCTTCTTATGCTTGCTCCTTCGCTTCTTCTTTCCTTTCGGAGCAGAGGAAGTACAAGCACTCACCATGAGCACGGATTTTCCTTAGCAAAGTGGAAGACTCAAAAGTCTTGAGCATGTTATGAAGCTTCGGGCATGGTCAATTCTCGTCTTATTCATATTAAAGTTTACTACGAAAACTCGAATATGAATCGGGAAGCGACTGAAGAATGACATAAATAGCAACATTGGTCTTGAGCTCAATGCCCAAACGACCAAGTTTCTCGATTAGCCCAATCATCTTCAAAACATGAGGGGAGAACTTCCCTTCTTCAGACAACCGGCATCTGAATAGATCTTTCATCACTTCATAAATCTCGGAACGAGATTCAGAGTCAAATAGATCCTTCAGATGCTTGAGCATCTCGAAGGGAAGCATCTTCTCATGCTGCCTTTGCAACTCGGGAGTCATCCCGAGCAACATAACACACTGAGCTTGGAAAGCATTCTCTTGATGTTTTTTTTGAGCTTAAGATTCAAACGCCTCAGCCTCTTCAGTACCAGCCTCAGGGATAGCAGAGATTGGCGTATCCAACACGTACTCAATCTTTTCTTGCCTAAGCACCAAACACACGTTTTCGTGGTAGTTGAGAAAATTTGGCCCAACCAATTTGTTCGTTTCCAAAACGCTTCTCAGTGATAAATTATTCATTTCAACAAGCCTAGAGAAATAAAATAAAACGGGAATTAAAACACATAATTCCTATGATCAATATTCAACAATCAAAATAAGCATGGCCTTTTAAATTTATTTTGTCTCCATTATTTTCACATACTTAACGACCTCATCGGAAAAGTACGAATTTATATCAAATATAAATTGTAATGCTAGGATCCACATTACTACTATCATAATTCCGGCGAGGGCTAATCATTATAACAACATAACTGGTAGGTCTCCAAACCAACTGCCAAAATGTAATTCCTAGTTAATCATACCAAGTTCGATTGATGTCCCTTAACTTTTGTTTCCCGCGATTGATGTAATACCTAGTTAATCAAACGGCGACATTACATGTCCCTATAAAATTCCCGTTAGATGTAGATCCGAGCAAAAGACGAGGGCCTTAAATACTTATTGGAACGAAATCTCCGGTTTACTTTTAACTTTGATGGAAGACAACTTTTTAATTTAATGAAAAACCATATTTTAGTGAGGATCATTTTAAAGGCGGGGTATTAATTGCTTAATCGAGATCCATCATGCTAATCTACATCACATTTGAGCAATTATTGGGCGCCGCCTACCCAAACATGATTTCATACGGACTAACACTTATATGGGCACCATCTACCCAAACAATGTATACGGTCCAACAAATATTGGGCGCCGCCTACCCAAACAATTATAATGCGGACTATAAATGCGTTAACAAATTAATTTAAATAAGTTAACCAAGTGAGATTTAATAAGTTATTAAACACTTATCAAAAAAAAAAATTTAAAATCCAATTTAAAAATAAATTTGATAATCATTAACCAATTATTAAAAGAATTAATCCAATTAATTTTTTTTATTGGTCCAACCAATAATCCGATTTTAAAATTAAACACTTTATAATAATTTCCAAAATTAGATTTTAATTATTTGTTGTTTAGGACTCAGGTGTAATTTTCAAAATTGCACGGGAGGGCTTGTCCCAAATCAAAATTGAAAACAACCCTCCGACATCGCCGCCCAAATTTGACAGCATCAAATCTGTAATTTGGGGCTACCGAGTCAAAACCAAAACACCAAATCATCATTCGTCATCACCAATCCAATACATTCAATATCAAATATCTTATATCGATTTTTTTTGAAGAATCGAGATTACAATGCAATCAAACGAGGGCAATAGTATGCGAAACAAGACCCAATACGAATCAAGGCAGAAAACAAAGGGTATCGGCATAACGAGTGCACGCGAGTCGCCGTCATCGCTAGGCGCGTGCGGGAGACTCACCACCACAATTGAAGCATAGGGGAGCGCGCGGAGCTGCGACCCCTCCGAAAATAGAGAATCAGCCATGAATCATCATGAATCGGTGGTGCGCCTCCAAGAATCGGGTCGAGATAGGGGCGCACCACCTCGAATCGTAATAGAAACGAAGAGCGCCTCCTGAATTGAGACGAATCGGTGACGTCGCGCCATGACTTCGAATCGAATCAGCAAACCCCCGTCACGAATCGGATGAAACTGTTGGGGAATTAATTGTCCGGATCTATTCGGGATGAATATTTAAATACAAATTTAATTCTAACAATTATTACTAGCATGAATTAATCCTATATTAATTCAAATAATAATCCAACAACAAATTATGCATATAAACAAGTCACATAAATCCTACGCATGCGGAATTGTTAGGAGTTTACGTGAACTAACCTCTTGGAGTGACAACCGTTGAGAAGATGGATATCCCGTTCACACGAACAAACCCAAAAAACCTTCTCAAGTATTCCCTCACCCTTATTCAACAATCCGGTGGATGGATGCTCGCGAACACTTAACAAAAGGAAAAATAAAATTATGTTGAACCACCTTTTGTGGATTTTTAATTTTTCCAACACATGAAATTGCACTGGGGATGAAAGGTTCATCCTCTATTTATAATACTAGGGGTGGCCGATTTTTTTTGTGTGAATAAGATGAGAAAATCTTTTTCTTGGTCTCCAAGAAATCTTGAATATATCTCATATTAGTATATTCTTTTCTTCATAATTAAATATTCCGCAAAATCCCACCTCCTTATTTTATGGATTTTTCAAAAATAATAAGGATTAGGAATCCAAGATTTGGATCTTCTTGAATTTATGAGATATTCTTGTATTCCAAGAATACATATCTTCCATAATGTATTTTCAAGAAAATCAAGAAAATCTTTCATTCCCTTATTTAATCAAAATTTTCGAAAATTCCTTAACAAATAACCAAGTGGGAGATTTCTTGAATTTAATGAGATAATCTTGTATTCCAAGAATACTTATCCTCATTCCATAACAAAATTCAAAGAAAATCTTTCTCCCTCTTTTATTTATTATTTTCGAAAAATAGGAAAATTAGGCAACAAAATTTATTTTATTTTTAAACACCTTTTTCAGTTATTGGACTTTATGTTTGGGCTACTTGAGTGGCCTTTAGGAGAATTAAGATTTGACTTTCCAATGGATCTTGAATTATCAATATTGAGCCACAATATTATTCAAGCCCATAAATATTAATTAATCCCACTACATAATTAATATTGAACTATCCATCTTAACCCATATTACAGTTAATATGGCTCCCGGTTATTATTTCCCTTGTTTAAGATTATCTAGTCCATTAATTAATTCAAGCCACTGAAATAGCTTTCCATTAATTAATATCTTTTGTCCTTGGTTAAGGAACGGTTCAACATTATTATCCATACCGGAAACTAGTTCCACTTGCAAGATTTGGTATGATAAATCTTTTGAACCTCCCAAGGGGGCAAATCGAACAAGCGTACTTGCACACGATTCTTCGTATTAAATCTTAGCAATCGAATGTGATCAATAATATTGCCCAAGATATAAAGTATTGAATCTCGTTGATTCTCTACCCGTAATAAGTCAAAGCAATAATTACTAACCACACGCGATCCTATTTAAGGGACGAAGATTAAGAAATAACGAACCACTGAGGTCTAATTATTCTTAGTTCAGTGCTGAAGAATTTGTCCTCCTGTAGGTCTTATTCAGTGCATCAGTCATGCACTAGTGTAATCTCTTGGTCAAGACAAGCCAATCCGAGCCTTACACTTCAACCTTTCACGATGGATTGTTCATTTCCATCTAGGTCGTGAATGGTGTACTTTTGGTTACAAGGAACTGTTAATTTAATCTTCTTTGATCTGGTATCACTAAATTAACTACAATGTAACACGTACTATTTATTGAACAATTATGCAGTAAATATATATAACATTCAATGATATTTAAAGCATCAGTGATAAATAATTTATTTCAGTAAATAAGACAGAAATTCAGTTTGGTTATACAAAGTAAAAGCATACTTTCCAGTATAACCCCAACACAAAATAACAATTATTCAGTTCAAGTATAAAACCAGAGGGTAAATCTAAAACGTAAATGCCAACACGTTCAGCAGCAACTCTTGCTCCATTCCCAACGTGTAGGGCGACTTCACCCAACCTAACTGCCCTGCTATCCTTGGGACCCTGCACATTAGTACAAATGTGTGAGCCACAACCGGTATCCAATACCCAGCATTTAGTATCATTTGTGGACATGTTTATGTCAATAACAAACATACATGTTCCAGTGGCTGAGACACCTTGTGTCTTATTTTCAGCTGCTAGAACCTTGCAGTCCTTCTTCCAATGCCCCTTCTTCTTGCAGTGGAGGCATACATCCTTGTCCACCCTCTCATTCTTTCGAACTCCACCTTTGGGCTTGAGGAAATTAGGCTTAGAGCCCTTCTTATGCTTGCTCCTTCGCTTCTTCTTTCCTTTCGGAGCAGAGGAAGTACAAGCACTCACCATGAGCACGGGATTTTCCTTAGCAGTGGAAGACTCAAAAGTCTTGAGCATGTTATGAAGCTCGGGCATGGTCAATTCCGTCTTATTCATATTAAAGTTTACTACGAAACTCGAATATGAATCGGGAAGCGACTGAAGAATGACATAAATAGCAACATTGGTCTTGAGCTCAATGCCCAAACGACCAAGTTTCTCGATTAGCCCAATCATCTTCAAAACATGAGGGGAGAACTTCCCTTCTTCAGACAACCGGCATCTGAATAGATCTTTCATCACTTCATAAATCTCGGAACGAGATTCAGAGTCAAATAGATCCTTCAGATGCTTGAGCATCTCGAAGGGAAGCATCTTCTCATGCTGCCTTTGCAACTCGGGAGTCATCCCGAGCAACATAACACACTGAGCTTGGAAAGCATTCTCTTGATGTTTTTTTTGAGCTTAAGATTCAAACGCCTCAGCCTCTTCAGTACCAGCCTCAGGGATAGCAGAGATTGGCGTATCCAACACGTACTCAATCTTTTCTTGCCTAAGCACCAAACACACGTTTTCGTGGTAGTTGAGAAAATTTGGCCCAACCAATTTGTTCGTTTCCAAAACGCTTCTCAGTGATAAATTATTCATTTCAACAAGCCTAGAGAAATAAAATAAAACGGGAATTAAAACACATAATTCCTATGATCAATATTCAACAATCAAAATAAGCATGGCCTTTTAAATTTATTTTGTCTCCATTATTTTCACATACTTAACGACCTCATCGGAAAAGTACGAATTTATATCAAATATAAATTGTAATGCTAGGATCCACATTACTACTATCATAATTCCGGCGAGGGCTAATCATTATAACAACATAACTTGGTAGGTCTCCAAACCAACTGCCAAAATGTAATTCCTAGTTAATCATACCAAGTTCGATTGATGTCCCTTAACTTTTGTTTCCCGCGATTGATGTAATACCTAGTTAATCAAACGGCGACATTACATGTCCCTATAAAATTCCCGTTAGATGTAGATCCGAGCAAAAGACGAGGGCCTTAAATACTTATTGGAACGAAATCTCCGGTTTACTTTTAACTTTGATGGAAGACAACTTTTTAATTTAATGAAAAACCATATTTTAGTGAGGATCATTTTAAAGGCGGGGTATTAATTGCTTAATCGAGATCCATCATGCTAATCTACATCACATTTGAGCAATTATTGGGCGCCGCCTACCCAAACATGATTTCATACGGACTAACACTTATATGGGCACCATCTACCCAAACAATGTATACGGTCCAACAAATATTGGGCGCCGCCTACCCAAACAATTATAATGCGGACTATAAATGCGTTAACAAATTAATTTAAATAAGTTAACCAAGTGAGATTTAATAAGTTATTAAACACTTATCAAAAAAAAAAATTTAAAATCCAATTTAAAAATAAATTTGATAATCATTAACCAATTATTAAAAGAATTAATCCAATTAATTTTTTTTATTGGTCCAACCAATAATCCGATTTTAAAATTAAACACTTTATAATAATTTCCAAAATTAGATTTTAATTATTTGTTGTTTAGGACTCAGGTGTAATTTTCAAAATTGCACGGGAGGGCTTGTCCCAAATCAAAATTGAAAACAACCCTCCGACATCGCCGCCCAAATTTGACAGCATCAAATCTGTAATTTGGGGCTACCGAGTCAAAACCAAAACACCAAATCATCATTCGTCATCACCAATCCAATACATTCAATATCAAATATCTTATATCGATTTTTTTTGAAGAATCGAGATTACAATGCAATCAAACGAGGGCAATAGTATGCGAAACAAGACCCAATACGAATCAAGGCAGAAAACAAAGGGTATCGGCATAACGAGTGCACGCGGTCGCCGTCATCGCTAGGCGCGTGCGGGAGACTCACCACCACAATTGAAGCATAGGGGAGCGCGCGGAGCTGCGACCCCTCCGAAAATAGAGAATCAGCCATGAATCATCATGAATCGGTGGTGCGCCTCCAAGAATCGGGTCGAGATAGGGGCGCACCACCTCGAATCGTAATAGAAACGAAGAGCGCCTCCTGAATTGAGACGAATCGGTGACGTCGCGCCATGACTTCGAATCGAATCAGCAAACCCCCGTCACGAATCGGATGAAACTGTTGGGGAATTAATTGTCCGGATCTATTCGGGATGAATATTTAAATACAAATTTAATTCTAACAATTATTACTAGCATGAATTAATCCTATATTAATTCAAATAATAATCCAACAACAAATTATGCATATAAACAAGTCACATAAATCCTACGCATGCGGAATTGTTAGGAGTTTACGTGAACTAACCTCTTGGAGTGACAACCGTTGAGAAGATGGATATCCCGTTCACACGAACAAACCCAAAAAACCTTCTCAAGTATTCCCTCACCCTTATTCAACAATCCGGTGGATGGATGCTCGCGAACACTTAACAAAAGGAAAAATAAAATTATGTTGAACCACCTTTTGTGGATTTTTAATTTTTCCAACACATGAAATTGCACTGGGGATGAAAGGTTCATCCTCTATTTATAATACTAGGGGTGGCCGATTTTTTTTGTGTGAATAAGATGAGAAAATCTTTTTCTTGGTCTCCAAGAAATCTTGAATATATCTCATATTAGTATATTCTTTTCTTCATAATTAAATATTCCGCAAAATCCCACCTCCTTATTTTATGGATTTTTCAAAAATAATAAGGATTAGGAATCTAAAATTTGGATCTTCTTGAATTTATGAGATATTCTTGTATTCCAAGAATACATATCTTCCATAATATCTTTTCAAGAAAATCTTTCCTTTCCTTATTTTTTTCATAATTTTCAAAAATCACTTATAAATAACCAAGTGGGAGATTTCTTGAATTTAATGAGATAATCTTGTATTCCAAGAATATTTATCTTCATTCCATAACAAAATTCAAAGAAAATCTTTCTCCCTCTTTTATTTATTATTTTTGAAATTAATAGGAAAATTAGACAACAATAATTTATTTTATTTTAAACACATTTTTCAGTTATTGGACTTTATCTTTGGGCTACTTGAGGGGCCTTTAGGAGAATTAAGATTGGACCTTCCAATGGACCTTGAATTTTTAATATTGAGCCACAATATTATTCAAGTCCATAAATATTAATTAATCTCACTACATAATTAATATTGCACTATCCATCTTAACCCATATTACTGTTAATATGACTCCCGGTTATTATTTCCCGTGTTTAAGATTATCCAGTCCATTAATTAATTTAAGCCACTGAATAGCTTCATATTAATTAATATTTTTTTTCCTTGGAGTAAGGTCAGCTCAACATTATTATCCATACCGGAAATAAATTCCACTTGCAATAGTTGGTATGATAAAACTTTTGAGCCCACCAAGGGGACAAATCAAGCAAGACGTACTTGCACATGATTCCCCGTATTAAATCTTAGCAATCGTCATGTAACTAATAATATTGCCCAAAACACAAAGTATTGAATCGCATTGATTCTCTACTGATAACTCTTGAAGTTGTACACCCAAGTGTAGGTTTGTCTCAGGTAATAAAATTTCTCAGAAGTCCAAGTGTCGAACCACAGGGAGGTTTGGAAGAAAAGATGTCAACAAGCAGATAATATTTCAAGGGTTTATATAATGTTTAAAATACCAGAGCTTTGGGATTCCACTTTAAGTAAAACACCAGAGTTATTCTTGGCTATCTTTGATAACTCAATTGAAATCTAACAATCAAGTGATTTCAATAGGATGATAAAATGTTAAGCCCTTAGAGAATTATGAAAATTTTACTTTTAGTTAACTTAATGAGTTTATGAAATCAATTATTGTTATGTAAGGCTAAGAATTCATTGTGCCAACATGTCTACAACAAATCAAAGTCTCAACATAACAAAACCTTTAACATAATTTATTAAATAACTAAAAAGATTATACCTTTGAAGATCTTTATTGACAAGCCAAGAACATTACTAGTATTTTACTAAAGCTTCATCCCTAGCTCTAGCAAAACACTTAGTTACTCATACTAATACAAACACAACTCATTTTATTTGAGAGAAATACTAAACTAATGATAGATATATTACAAGAATTGGATGAATTGGATCAGTATAGCTCAAGATATTGTCCAAATACGAAAATGTGTTTTGGATCAAAACTCATTCAAAATCTGGACAACAATGTAGTCTCGACTTTTTGAGTATAATTGGACCCCAAACTTGCAAGATTTAACTAATATGAAAACTTATAGCTTTAGTACATTGTCTTAGGTGTCCAACAACATCAATGTCCTATAATTTGGATAAGTATAACTCAAGTTATGACCTCAACAATCAAATAATACATCTACTAGCTATGTTACATTATACTTATGAAATTATATATGAAAATGCTACACATAATATACCAAAATAACACATGAAACAAATATAATAAATACATATTTAAACACTAATCATACCCCCAACTAGCTTATTACTAGTCCCTAGTGATAAAAGTGCTACATAAATTTCTAATATTCTTTATTACCAATTCCTTCTTCTAATACATCCAAATTAACAAACTATCACATTTCAAAACTATTCAAAATCGAATACTATATAAATAGATAGTTTAATAGTCATCCTCTATTGTGCTCAAGTTAAGTGAATGAAAGGTATGGAGCTCACATCATAATTCTACTATCTCAATGTTTTACTAAGGTTAACAACTTAATTGACAGGTTATTTATTTATTTATTATTATTATTTTTTTTTTACAAGACATCATTAGAGCAAACAACTCTTGCTAGCGGATCTCTCACTTCTCACATCTCTCACAGTGGCTAGTGTTTACGCTCAGACTCTGAATCATGAATATTTCTACCATAAACTTGGTTATACATCTATCTATCAATCAATCAACAATACATGCAACATAAGTCAGAAGGTCTTTATTGGGTTGTAATGAGGCTTAGGGTGAAGGTAGGTACATATTTGGTTCTAGTCTTAAACTCAAGGTGATGTGTAACAATAAATTACCTATGTAAAAACAATTGTATTTATTCACATCTTTCAGTTTCTTCAATTCCATCATTCACCTTTCCACATCAATTTTCTTGAACTGCACTCTTTTTTTTTTCATAAACTGCACCTTCCATTTCTTTTTCATTCTCCCCTACTTAACTCATTTATTGTCAAACCCCAACTACACAAGAATAATTCAAGTTACACATTCCTTGAGGATGGACAATCGTGGATTTATTTTGAGTCATAAGCTCATAATATGGTTTAATCACAAAAGAAAGGTTATTTAAGCTCAAGGGGGTTCACTAAGGGTTAAAATTCAGGTAGGCTTTATAGGAAAACTGAGGTAAATCCTAAGTGCCTTCATCATTCTCATGTATGCATACAAAGTGATAGATACATATTCAAAACAAGTTCTGAAGAACATAGTTCATGATAGAGTATAACACCAAGAAAGAATGTTCAGGTATAATATTTAGGCACAAATTCTCACAGGGCGGGTTTATATCCACTAAACAAAAATTGAAATACTCTAATGTAAATCTTATTAGATTTTTTATTTTTTCTTTAACCCAAGCAAATAATTGCAACCATTTGCAAAACAGGGAGGTTGGTAGAATTATTCAATTTACAACCCATAATCTTTTGTCACTGTGTGTGTGTGTGTGATGAGGATGACTTATAAACAACTATTAGATAGTACTTGATTTAAATAGAAAGGAAATGTGTCAAGTTTGTTCAATTGCACATATTGAAGTTAAGGAGTTCCAGTAAGCCTAATAAGTTTGCATTTTCGATGCGTCTCAAGGGTTGTTTTACCCCTTACTCTGCCATCTTTTTTTTTAAATAAAATAAAATAAAAAGTAAATGAAAACCCTCTAAGTTTGTGTGTGATTTCGATGAGTCTCAAGGGTTGTTTTACCCCTTACTCTGCCATCTTTTTTTTTTTTTGAAATGGATATTCACTAATCCTCTCCCCCCAACCTAACCGAAACATTGTCCACAATGGTTAAAAATTGGTGTTTAAGGAATTATGAGATATTACTTGGTCCCAAAAAAAAGAAGTTGAATGAAGCAAACCTGAAACATACACACAAACAAAGAGGAAAATAATATATATATTTTTTTGAAGTGAGAGCCGTAAATCTAAATCAACCTTTCTCTTTTTACCAAGGTCACCAAACCAATCTAGTTGAGAAGAATTGAGCTATATTTAAACTCAAAGGCCTGGAGTTTCTCAATTAATTGTTCTGGATCGGAATCTATTATGAAGAGTTGACGTATCGGCTCTGTCATGAAACCTTGTTGTACTGCATGATCTAAAAAAGTTAGTAATCCATCATAAAAACCATTTATGTTCAATATTGCAATAGGCTTTGAATGAATAGTTAATGATAACCAAGAAGCGATATGCAAAATATCTTCCAAAGTACTAAGTCCACCTGGAAGAGCTGTGAATGCATCAGAATGTTCCAACATTTTTGGCAACCTTTCAAGTATGGATGAGACTTCTATTTCCTGACCCATTGTATTGCCAATAAATCTCTTAATAACACTGAGAACAATTCCTAGAATTCTAGACCCTCCAAGGGATGCCATGCAAGCAACATTACCTGTCAAACCAAGTGTACCACCTCGGTATACTAGGTTGATTTTTCTTCGTGCTAGTACACTACCAAGTTTATTTGCTACAAGAGAAAATTCATTATTATGACCAATCTTAGACCCACCTAATACATATATGGAAGCTATTTTTCGAGAAGATGATGCTGCCATATTCAGACTTTTCTAAAAAAATGATATGAGTTGTGAAAAACCAAATGACATATTATATAAGAAAAAGGAAAAACGTACATAATACAACTTTAAATGCACTATTTAAGAAATAAAAGTCAAACTAAGTTTCAGAAGTAGAGGTCCCACTTGGGGACAGTAGTTGTGATTGTGGCTCACATCTTCCTCTGGTTTTACATCCAGAAATGGCTTAAACGCCTTCTATGAGTCGAGGATATGCTTCCCATCCAATTTTCTTAAAAATTGGCAAACAGGGTCTTTTAACATCAGATTCCCGAGACTACGTGTACAATCTTTTTTGAATTCATTCCATAAATTGATAATCGTTAGTCGCACTAATCCACAAGAATGCGTCTCAAGAGTCAATCGAATATCATCCAAAGGCTCCTTACTCAGTCCATTCTTAATGAAATCTATCTTATCATATCAATTTTTGGATGCATATCCTATATTCCTACAACGAGTGTCACACGTCCATCTAGCACATTTATTGCAAACATCCATTCTTTTAGCTCTTTGTTTTTTAGAATAAGAACTTCTACCTAAACCAGTCAATCGTGGGACAATTGAATCAGGAAATTCACCCCCAAACCTAACTTTTGCTTTGATCACCCAACGTAAATCAACTGGGAGTTCCTTAATCATTAGTAACCTTAATCTCTCACATCTAGCATCGTATATTTTAATCACATCATTTTTCACGAAATAAGGAAGTTGTTTACTCAAAGAAGCAATCGCCTTATTGTTAGGCGTGATGTTAATTTTGTGGCTCATGCCTTTGCTCTGGTTTCTCGTGATTTTGAGAGTCCTAATAATTGACATGAACCGTATTCTTTAGTGGTTGGTCTTCCTGTTACGACCTGTAAGTGTGTGCCAATAATACTGTCAAATTGAAAGTTCTATGCAAAAATGAAAGCTAAGATTTTATTCAAATTTCAATACATTACATATCAATCACAAAAAGGCCACTCCCAAGCAAAAAATAAAAATAGTGGAACGAGTGCCATGATAAATACAACAAATGCACCAAATTCTTCATCTACATTGTAGTTTATAATGTACATGACCATGCAAACAAGAGTGATGATAGAAAGAAAGAGTACACTCATTTCTGTTGAGTTGATGATAATTTAAAGAAGGATGTTTAGAGATAGGTATAAAATGAGTTATTTATAGAGTAATATATGACCATTTATGACCGTTAAAATGCGGTGGAAAAGCACTCCATTTTATTGTGTACAACTCAGTTTTTGTGGGCAACTGAAATGCTGACTCGAAAGTCACGGAGTACCGAATCTGCCATTTACACCGGGAAAAATAACAAAATTAAACATATACAGGGTTAGTTAAAGATGATGACTCAATCACTTTTGTAAAACTTCCAAGATATGCTTTTAAACGTTGTCCATTGACTTTAAAGATATCACCCGTTGTAGGATTTTCAATTTCAATTGCTCCATTCGAAAAGACAGTTCTAACAATAAAAGGACCTGACCATTTTGAACGCAGTTTTCCAGGAAACAAATGTAGTCTAGAAATGTACAGAAGAACCTTTTGCCCCGTTTCAAAAGTTTTTTTGACAATGTGTTTGTCATGAAATACTTTCATTTTCTCTTTGTATATTCTAGAGTTTTCATATGCTTCGTTCCTGATTTCCTCCAGTTCATTTAACTGAAGTTTTCTTAAAGAATTAACATTTTCTAAATTAAAATTGAATGTTTTGATAGCCCAAAAAGCCTTATGTTCTATTTCAACAGGTAAATGACATGGTTTTCCATAGACAAGTCGGTAAGGAGACATACCAAGGATTGTTTTGAATGTTGTGCGATAAGCCCACAATGCATCTATTAACCTGAGTGACCAATCTTTTCGATTTGGGTTAATTGTTTTTTCCAAGATATATTTTATCTTCCTATTAGCAAGTTCAGCTTGTCCACTAGTATTTGGATGATATGGGATATACACTTTATGATGAATTCCATATTTTTTCATTAGGATTTTCAAAAGGTTTATTACAAAAGTGTGAACCCCCATCACTTATAATTGCACGAGGCATTCCAAATCTTGAAAAAAATATTTTCCTTCAAAAATTTTAAAACAATTTTATGATCATTATTGTTGGTCCCGAAAAAAAACCGATTTAAAACTCGTAAAATCTCAATGGGAGGTGACTTTTAAATTTTTTCTTCGTATGTGTTATGCAGATTTGCTAAAGTATGTATGACAGTTAATATGAAAGCAAATAAGAACACACATATTTTTATAGTGGTTCGGACTAACTTGTCCTACATCCACTCTTCCCTTCATGGGGCACCAACTTAACCAACAGATGTTTAGCGAGTTCTCACTCAAACGGAACTTATCACCCTCTAAGGGATCGCCTACCCTCCCTTTTGGGATTGCTTAGATGTTTAACGAGTTCAAACTCTCTCGGGATTATCACCCTCACGGGATTGCCTATTAACTGCCTCACTTAACCACTGATTCTCTCTCAAGAAGGGGTTTGGGTTTGGAGTTATTTCCAACTAGGTGAGATTTTTCCTTACATTGTTTTAGCCTTTAAGCTAAGGTTGGGAAAATCTCTCTAAACTTATGATATGACATTTATTCTTAGATATAATGAAGAACACTCTTGGGTAAATCTGGATATTTAATGCTCTGTGTTCTTGAATGGAGATGCTTGAATATTTGACTTTAATCTTCACTTTGCAGATCCTCCATTATATTCTTTTGAAGATAGTGCAATGTATTTATAGTGTGGATTTGAATATTACCGTTGGAGAGTAAATTCAAATCCATACTAATAGCCTTCCAGCTTTTCTTTGTCCTTTTGCACTATTGTTTGCAGCTTTATGTCACATCCATATATGTGTTGTTATCTTCTCATTTGCCAGCTGCTTTTGTGTGTCTAATGAGATCGTCGGCTCTTGATTCTTGTTCATCTCTTACGATTTTTGGTCGCTTTGATCCGGTATGGTCTGGCCTTTGAAATCGATCTGCAGATTTACGGTGTCTTTGAAATCTTTGTTCATCTTATTTGATTTCACTTTGTTCATCGATTCGATTTCACTTTATTCACGATTCGATTTCTACACTGCATCAACACACTGCATCTTCTTGTTCTGCTCATCAGTTAACACCGAACTCATCCTACTCATCTGATCTCGATCAGCCTCGTCTGCAGCCTCGTCTGATCTCGATCATCTTCGTTTGATTTCATGAGTTCCCCCTTAACTTGTTCTCTCGTTCCCCCTCAACTTGTTATCTGTAGATTAACTTAAATAACACAAGTTGATAATGTTTTGGCATAATTCATCAAAACTAAAATATCCCAACAATTTCCCCCTTTTTGATAATGATGCCAAAACTAACTAACAATAAAAATATACGAGAAAAACAATGTCAGTTAAACAAGTGAAATGATGAAGAATATTGTATTCATTTTAAAAATGAGAAGATGATTGTCAACCTCCATGAATTTTAAAATTTATGCATTTTAAACTAAATGGGTTTTAACAAAAAGATCAGTTCAGGTGGTCACATTAAAATCTAGTGAACTTTTGAACCCCTGTTCTGATACCACTTGTTGGTCCCCAAAAAAAACCGATTTAAAACTCGTAAAATCTCAATGGGAGGTGACTTTTAAAAAATTTTCTTCGAATGTGTTATGCAGATTTGCTAAAGTATGTATGACAGTTAATATGAAAGCAAATAAGAACACAAGTATTTTTATAGTGGTTCAGACTAACTTGTCCTACATCCACTCTTCCCTTCATGAGGCACCAACTTAACCAACAGATGTTTACCGAATTCTCACTCAAACGGGACTTATCACCCTCTAAGGGATCGCCTACCCTTCCTTTCGAGATTGCTTAGATGTTTAACGAGTTCACACTCTCTCGGGACTTATCACCCTCACGGGATTGCCTATTAACTGCCTCACTTAACCACTAATTCTCTCTCAAGAAGGGGTTTGGGTTTGGAGTTATTTCCAACTAGGTGAGATTTTCCCTTACATTGTTTTAGCCTTTAAGCTAAGGTTGGGAAAATCTCTCTAAGCTTATGATATGGCATTTATGCTTAGATATAATGAAGAACACTCTTGGGTAAATCTGGATATTTAATGCTCTGTGTTCTTGAATGGAGATGCTTGAATATTTGACTTTAATCTTCACTTTGCAGATCCTCCATTATATTCTTTTGAAGATAGTGCAATGTATTTATAGTGTGGATTTGAATATTACCGTTGGAGAGTAAATTCAAATCCATACTAATAGCCTTCCAGCTTTTCTTTGTCCTTTTGCCTTTGTTGTTTTGCGACTTTATGTCACATCCATATATGTGTTGTTATCTTCTCATTTGCCATTTTTTTTTGTGTCTAACAGATCGTCGACTCTTGATTCATTGTTCATCTCTTCCGATTTTGGTGCTTTGATGCGGTATGGTCTATTTGAAATCGATCTGCAGATTTACGGTGTCTTTGAAATCTTTGTTCATCTTAGCCGATTTCACTTTGTTCATTATTTGATTTCCTTTGTTCACCGATTCGATTTCTACACTGCATCAACACACACAGCATCTTCTTGTTCTGCTCATCAGTTAACACCGAACTCATCCTACTCATCGATCTCGTCGGCCTAAATCTTTGACCTCGTCGATCTCGATCATCTTCGTTTGATTTCATGAGTTCCCCCTTAACTTGTTCTCTCGTTCCCCCCTCAACTTGTTATCGTAGATTAACTTAAATAACACAAGTTGATAATGTTTTGGCATAATTCATCAAAACTAAAATATCCCAACAATTTCCCCCTTTTTGATAATGATGCCAAAACTAACTAACAATAAAAATATACGAGAAAAACAATGTCAGTTAAACAAGTGAAATGATGAAGAATATTGTATTCATTTTAAAAATGAGAAGATGATTGTCAACCTCCATGAATTTTAAAATTTATGCATTTTAAACTAAATGGGTTTTAACAAAAAGATCAGTTCAGGTGGTCACATTAAAATCTAGTGAACTTTTGAACCCCTGTTCTGATACCACTTGTTGGTCCCCAAAAAAAACCGATTTAAAACTCGTAAAATCTCAATGGGAGGTGACTTTTAAAAAATTTTCTTCGAATGTGTTATGCAGATTTGCTAAAGTATGTATGACAGTTAATATGAAAGCAAATAAGAACACAAGTATTTTTATAGTGGTTCAGACTAACTTGTCCTACATCCACTCTTCCCTTCATGAGGCACCAACTTAACCAACAGATGTTTACCGAATTCTCACTCAAACGGGACTTATCACCCTCTAAGGGATCGCCTACCCTTCCTTTCGAGATTGCTTAGATGTTTAACGAGTTCACACTCTCTCGGGACTTATCACCCTCACGGGATTGCCTATTAACTGTCTCACTTAACCACTAATTCTCTCTCAAGAAGGGGTTTGGGTTTGGAGTTATTTCCAACTAGGTGAGATTTTCCCTTACATTGTTTTAGCCTTTAAGCTAAGGTTGGGAAAATCTCTCTAAGCTTATGATATGGCATTTATGCTTAGATATAATGAAGAACACTCTTGGGTAAATCTGGATATTTAATGTTATGTGTTCTTGAATGGAGATGCTTGAATATTTGGCTTTAATCTTCACTTTGCAGATCCTCCATTATCTTCTTTTGAAGATAGTGCAATGTATTTATAGTGTGGATTTGAATATTACCGTTGGAGAGTAAATTCAAATCCATACTAATAGTCTTCCAGCTTTTCTTTGTCCTTTTGCACTGTTGTTTGCAGCTTTATGTCACATCCATATATGTGTTGTTATCTTCTCATTTGCCAGCTGCTTTTGTGTGTCTAACGGATCTGATCAGCTTGTCAGATTACTGTTCATCTCTTCTGATTTTGGTCGCCTGATCTGGTATGGTCTGCTAAAATCTGATCTGTAGAAATCTGATCTGCAGATTTACGGTGTCTTTGAAATCTTTGTTCATCTTAGCCGATTTCCTTTGTTCATCGATTCGATTTTCCTTTGTTCATCGGTTCTTACTTTATTCACGCCTCGATTTCACTTTATTCACCGATTCGATTTCTTGTTCATTGTTACGATTTACGCCTTTGCATCAAAGCCTGCTTTGCATCTTCTTGTTCTGCTCATCAGTTAACTCGGAACTCATCCTACTCATCCGATCTTGATCAGCCTCATCTGCAGCCTCGTCTGATCTCGATCATCTTCGTTTGATTTCATGAGTTCCCCCTTAACTTGTTCTCTCGTTCCCCCTCAACTTGTTATCTGTAGATTAACTTAAATAACACAAGTTGATAGTGTTTTGGCATAATTCATCATAACTAAAATATCCCAACAATTATTTTTAAAAGGGATTGCCTCAATCCATTTTGAAACGTAGTCAACTCCAACCAAAATGTATTGATAACCAAAATAAGGTGGATTAAAAGGACCCATAAAATCAATTCCCCAACAGTCAAATATTTCAACAATTAGAGTAGGATTTAATGGCATCATGTTTCTACGAGTTACACCCCCTAATCTATGACACCTATCACAAGATTTGCAAAATTCATGTGTATCTTTGAAAAGTGTTGGCCAATAAAATCCACACTGCAAAAGTTTAGCAGCAGTTTTTTTTATTATGAAAAGTGCCCCCCACAAGCTTCTAAGTGAGAAAAGTTTATTATGCTTTGAATTTCATTATCTGAGACACATCTTCTTATTATTTGGTCAGGACAATATTTAAAAAGATACGGATCATCCCAAAAGAAATTTCTCACCTCTTTAAAAAATTTATTCTTATCTTGAGTATTCCAATGAATTGGAATCTGCCCTGTAGCAAGAAAATTAGCAATATCCTCAAACCATGACCCATTAGATATGGTGAACAATTGTTCATCGGGAAAAGAATCATTTATGAGGCTTGTCTCGAAAGACTCATTACATGTAAGTCTGGATAAGTGATCAGCCACTACATTTTCTACTCAATTTTTATCTTTAATTATAATATCAAATTCTTGGAGTAAGAGTATCCACCTAATTAACCCTGGCTTTGCATCTTTTTTTGCTAGTAAATATTTTAAAGCTGAATGATCAGTATACACAACAATAGTGGAACCAACAAGATAATATCTAAATTTTTCCAATGCAAATACTACGACAAGTAATTCTTTTTCAGTGGTGGAATAGTTCATTTGAGCATTGTTAAGAGTTTTACTTGCATAATAGATAACATAAAGTTTCTTATCTTTTCTTTGTCCTAACACAACTCCAACAACATAATCACTAGCATCACACATAATTTCAAAAGGTAAAGTCCAGTCTGGAGGTTGCATAATAGGTGCAGAAGTGAGCATTTCTTTGTGTTTTACAAAAGCCTTTTCACAAGAATCAATCCATTCAAATACTACATCTTTTAATAAAAGGTTACATATAGGCCTAGAAATTGTACTAAAGTTTTTTATGAACCTTCTATAAAAGCCTGCATGTCCTAAAAATGATCTAATATCTTTAACTGATTTTGGTGTTGGTAAGTTGACAATTAGATCAATTTTGGACCTGTCTACTTCTATTCCTTTTGATGAAACAATGTGTCCTAATACAATTCCCTCAGTTACCATAAAATGACATTTTTCCCAATTAAGAACAAGATTTTTCTCCTCACATCTAGTAAAGACTTTAGCTAAATTCATTAAACACTCATCAAAAGAGTTCCAAAGACAGAGAAATCATCCGTGAAAACTTCAAGAAAACGTTCAACCATGTCACTAAAAATGCTTAACATACATCTTTGAAATGTTGCTGGGGCATTACATAATCCAAATGGCATCCTTCGATATGCAAAGGTTCCAAAAGGAAATGTAAATGTTGTTTTTTCTTGATCCTCTAACGCAATTGCAATTTGATTATACCCTGAATATACATCTAAGAAGCAATAAAACTCATGTTCAGCAATTCTTTCTAAGATTTGATCCATGAAAGGCAAGGGAAAATGATCTTTTCTAGTCATTGAATTTAATTTTCTGTAGTCAATGCACACACGCCAACCAGTAACAGTCCTAGTTTGAATCAATTCATTGTTATCATTTTTAACTACAATTACCCTAGATTTCTTAGGTACAACTTGAGTAGGACTTACCCATTGACTATCAGAAATAGGATAAATAATGTCATTATCTAGTAGCTTAATGACTTCATTTCTTACAACTTCTTTCATATTAGGATTAAGCCTTCACTGCATTTGCCTAGAGGGTTTAGCATTTTCCTCTAAATAAATGTTATGGGTACATATTAATGGGCTAATTCCTTTTATGTCAGATATAGTCCATCCTATTGCATGTTTGTGATCTTTTAGTACTTCTAACAATTTATGCTCTTGATCGTGGTTCAATTTTGAGGATATTATTATCAGATATGTATCATTATCACCCAAATAGGCATACCTCAAATTTGATGGTAACGACTTCAATTCTAATACTGGTGGTTTAACACTTGATGGTATTGGAAACTTTTCAGATTTTGACAATTGTTCAAACTTAGGCCTCCATTCACTAACTTCTGAAACCTGTGAAGTTTCAAACATAGAAGCAAACTCCGAATTGTCCTCATTAACATAATCATTTATTATTAAATTTTCTAATGGATGAAATGTTCAAGAGTGTATTTTTCAGTTACATCAATTTCATATACTTCATCATTATTTTGTGGTTGTTTAGAAATATTAAAAACATTTAACTCCAATGTCATATTTCCAAAAAAAAGATTTAGAACTCCATTTCTACAATTTATTAAAGCATTAGAAGTTGCAAGAAATGGTCTTCCTAAAATGATTGGATGGTGAGATATAGGATTTGAAACTGGGTATGTATCCAAAACAATAAAATCTACCGGAAAATATAATTTATCAATTTGAACTAATACATCCTCTATTATACCTCTCGGAATTTTTACAGAACGGTCCGCCAATTGAAGTGTGACATTCGTCTTCCTTAATTCTCCCAAGTCCAATTATTTATACACAGAAAATGGTAAAAGATTAACACTCACACCGAGATCAAAAAGTGCATGTTCTATTTTTGTATTCCCAATTATACAAGATATAGTTGGACAGCCAGGATCCTTGTATTTTGGGGGGTTTCCTGTTGAATGATTGAACTCACACTTTCTGTCAAAAATGTCTTATTTTGAACATTTAATTTCCTTTTCACAGTACACAAATCCTTAAAAAATTTGGCATAAGATAGAATTTGCTTTATTGCATCTAATAGTGGAATGTTAACTTTTACTTGTTTCAAAATCTTAAATATTTCAGGATTTTGGTTCAATTTCTTAATATGATGTAATCTTTGAGGAAAAGGAGCAGGAGATCGTTTCTTACTATGATTTAAATTATCAACATTCTTACCTTCATTCTTATCTTCATCATTTGTAGTAGATCCTGATTCTGGCTTCCTGGGGGAAATTGTCTTGTCAATTGTTTTTCCACTCCGTAGGGTAGTAATGGAATTGACATTTTATGATGATGTATCAGATGAGATTTGACATTGACCAGCAGGGTTTTGTTGAGGTTGAGCAGAAAATTTTCCTTTCTCGGTTGTTCTCAAGGAATTTGTTAGTGTGGACAATGTAATCTTAATCTTATTGATGGCCTGTGAAGTTTGGTTGTTGATTGTTGTTTGACTTTGCATAAAGGTTTGCAAGGTTTCCTCAAGGCTTTTCGTTAGTGACTTATTGTATGAGATGAAATTGGAGTTAGAGGTATTTTGTTTGGGCAAAGATTGTGTATTGATGTCATTTTTCCAATTAACATTTGGGTGGTTCCTCCAATTAGAATTATATATTTCAGAAAAAACAGATGGATATGGTTTTTTAAAGTTAGACATTGCATTTGCTTGTTCATAACACATCTCTTTGAAGACAGGAATTTTGGGCATTCTTTAGTTAAATGTCCATTAATAGCACATATATCACATATATCATCGTTTTGCACAAATTTTACTTCTTTGGGTTTCTTTAATTGCATATTTTCAACTTGTCTAGCTAAATTATCAACTTTAGCACTTAGATCATCTTCTTGATTCAAATGATATTTTCCTTTATTAGCATTTTCAAGATTAGATCTAATTGAAGCTTCAGAAGTATTTTCATTATACCAAGATTGGGTTTTTTCAACCAAATGGTCTAAATATTCAAGTGCATCTTCCGGATTTTTATCCAAAAATTCCCCATTACACATCATTTCCACAAACTGTTTTGTTTCAGAATTTAAGCCTTCATAAAAGAAACTTACAGTTCTCCAATTCTCAAAACCATGGTGAGGGCAAGAATTTAACAAATCCTTAAAACGTTCCCAACATTGAAAATATTGTTCATTAAGCTTTTGAGAAAAGTTTTTAATTTGCTTCTTTTAAGCATTTGTTTTATGAATTGGAAAGATTTTTTTCAAGAATTCAGTTTGAATTTGTTGCCACGATATAATTGAACCAGATTTTAGAGAATTAAGCCATGTTTTTTCTTTATCTTTAAGAGAGAAAGGAAATAATTTTAGCTTAATCGATTCTTGAGTACATAATGGTTCACTAAACGTTGTACAAATTTCTTCAAATTCTTTTAAATGCAAATAAGGGTTTTCAGATTCAAAACCGTGAAAATTGGGAAGCAATTGAATCATACCAGGTTTGAATTTGAAATTGTTTACATTTTGTGGGTATACAATACATGATAGGATGGAATTGCGTTGAGGTTCTAAGAGATCTCTTGCATGGTCCGAGCTTGTAAATTTTCATTAATGTGTCTTTCAATTTCTCCATCCACACTTTCATTTTCACCCATGTCTGAAGCAATACTACTTAAATTAACTATATGATTTCTTATTAAACGACCACTTATTCTATCACGAGTCCAATTATGCATAAACTAAAAACAACAAAGTAAAGTTTAGTAACAATTACGCATACGACTAATAAAAACAATAAAGTAAAGAGATAAAGAGAAATAAAAATTACCCACTTGTGAGGGAAAGCCTCACGAAGGAGGAATCGTTCTCCGTAAAACCTCCCCGGCAACGTAGCCAAAAACTTGATAACTCTTGAAGTTGTACACCCAAGTGTAGGTTTGTCTCAAGTAATAAAATTTCTCGGAAGTCCGAGTGTCGAACCACAGGGAGATTTGGAAGAAAAGATGTCAACTAGCAGGTAATATTTCAAGGGTTTATATGTTGGGATATTTTAGTTTTGATAATTTATGCCAAAACATTATTAACTTATGTTATTCAAGCTAATCTACAGATAACAAGTTAAGGGGGAACGCAAGAACAAATTGAGGGGGAACTCACGAAATCAGAAGAAGAAGATTGAGATCAGACGATGCTGCAGACGAGAATGATCGAGATCAGATGAGTAAGATGAGTTCCGGAGTCAACTGATGAGCTGTGCAAAATCAGAAGTAAAGAAAAGCTAAAGCCAGCAAATCAGAAGAGAAGGTTGCAGATCAGAAGATAAGCAAAAGAGGCTGATCGAGATCAGACGTGATCGAGATTAGATATGATAACCTGATATGCTAACCTGATGGAGAAGACCTGATGCTATCCTGAGATGATCCTGAAGATATATTGATCTGATCAGTCGAGCTGATCAGATCAGGCAAGAAGAAATCAGATAGCCTGAGTCAATGTGACGTGAGGGTCAGGATGTCCGACCCAGAGAACTCGAACTCGAAGCCTAAGTGTCAAGATGCCGGACGCATAAGGTCCATTGAAGAAAAGTCTGTTTGAATCAAGAACTTGAGACTCGAAGAATTCTTCAAGAACTGAAGGCTCAGATAACTAAGGCTCAGATTACCTGAAGGCTCAGAAGGCTCAGATAACCCGAGGCTCAGATAATTAAGGCTCAGATAACACGAAGGCTCGAAGGCTCGGGATAACTGAAGGCTCGGAGAAGGCTCGAGATAACTGAAGGCTCGAAAGGCTCGAGATAACTGAAGGCTCGAGATAACTGAAGGCTCAGATAACTCGACGGCTCGAGATAGAATCAAGATCCCGAGACTCGGAAGAAAATCAAGAATATAGCCCGTTAGATTCGGTGGCGTGGACCAATGAGAGGAAGACGACAAGCTGAAAAAAGCTGCAAAAGTTTATAGAGAGTAGTATGGATTTGAATGTGATTCTCTCCAACGGTAACATTCAAATCCACACTATAAATACAAGTTCTTCCTTCATTATCAAGTGTGGATAAATGTGGAAGAGTATGGAGAATGTAGCAAACGATGCTCTGAGCTAAGAAGATATGGGTTCAGCAGGTTCCGGCCAAGGTCGGTGTGCGGATGATCGAGTCCTGAAATATGGCTTTGATCGAAGATTTGCTAAGGCATTCAACACAAGGCACGTTGAAAGGAATTGTGCTCCCAATCCTATATACTCAAGCATTCCCACCATAGAACACAGAGCAAGAAATACACGCATATATTCAAAAGTTTTCTACCCTAGATCTAAGCACAAATGTAATATCCCAAGCTTAGAGAGATTTTCCCATCCTTAGCATTGAGGTTAAACAAATGTAAGGGAAAATCTCAACCTAGTTGGAAACCAAACAAACCTTTACCCAAACTCAAAGTTAGGTTAAGTTTGTAGGTGAGTGTGAACTTGGTAAACATCTATAGGCAATTCCGTGTGGGTGATAAGTCCCGCTTGAGTGTGAACTCGGTAAATATCTATCGGCAATCCCGTGAGGGTGATAAGTCCCGCAGGTTAAGTTCGGTTAAGGTGCCCCTGTGTTAAGGGAAGAGTGGATGTAGGGCGGGTTTCGTCCGAACCACTATAAAATATCGTGTGTTCTTTACTGGTTTATGTTTATACTTGTCATATGCATTGGATTATAAGCAAAAGAACACACATCATTCTTAAAAGCAAAAAAATTGGAATCACTCTGCCCTCACCCCTGTTTTATATGCATCTCGTGTCATGTTTCGCTTCCGCACGCGCAAAATCGGTTTTAATCGGGACCTCACATTATATAATGTTTAAAATACTAGAGCTTTGGGATTCCACTTTAAGTAAAACACTAGAGTTATTCTTGGCTATCTTTGATAACTCAATTGAAATCTAACAATCAAGGGATTTCAATCGGAAGATTAAACGTTAAGCACTTAGAGAATTATGAAGATTTACTTTTAGTTAACTTAATAAGTTTATGAAATCAATTATTGTTATGTAAGGCTAAGCATTCATTGTGTCAACATGTCTACAACAAATCAAAGTCTCAACATAACAAAACCTTTAACATAATTTATTAAATAACTAAAAATATTATACCTTTGAAGATCTTTATTGACAAGCCAAGAATATTACAAGTATTTTACTAAAGCTTCATCCCTAGCTCTAGCAAAACACTTAGTTACTCATACTAATACAAACACAACTCATTTTATTTGAGAGAAATACTAGACTAATGATAGATATATTACAAGAATTGGATGAATTGGATTAGTATAGCTCATGATATTGTCTAAATACGAAAATGTGGTTTGGATCAAAACTCATTCAAAATCTGGACAATAATGTAGTCTCGACTTTTTGAGTATAATTGGACCCCAAACTTGCAAGATTTAACTAATATGAAAACTTATAGGTTTAGTACTGTTGATGCACGTCAAAGTAAATTGCTCGGGCACCCAGAGTCTCGAAATTTACTCAAAGAATCTACGAGCATTCATTTTGCTCACTTCTATCAGGTTTATTCTATTATCTCTGTTTTAAAATAATGCAACTCGTATTTTATCAAGTACATTAAAACTATGGAGGCATGCATACTCATTCATTAAAATTATTTTGGGGTTTCAAAATAAAAAATAAATTGTCAAATGCCGAACATTTTTAAAGTGCAACAAATTGTTGAAAACGTTTGACACAATTTTTATAGCGCAAAATCTTCCAGCAAACTCCTTTTAATATATATTGCATACTTTTATATAAATTAAAAGGCGGGGGCATAGATACTCGTAGATACTCTAATTATTAAATTATCAAATCTAACTTCACATATGAATGCTTATCTCTTGGATTAGTGTATAATATCGCACACACCACCTGCTCGGTGAGATGCCTGAAAGAACCATGCATGGCTTTACTCTCCTATGAGAAGCTGCTCGTTAAATCAAAGAATTGACAATTGAACATGTCGTGAGAAAAATCTCGAAATAAAGTAAATATATTTGATGATAATTTTCATACGCGAGAATAATGGTGACTAGAAAATTACCCTGCGTTTATATCCTTGATCTTTGCTAATCATAAATGCGACCTCTGAATGCTTGACATGTTTAGTTTATTAACAATCCAAATTGGATAAAGGTAACGTAATATTAAACGATTTGCTCGTTTCTTGCGAGGAAATTGCTCATAACTCCCCGCATTTGGAAAACCTCCAAGTTCGAGGGAAATGCGAATACAAGTGCACACAAATCAGAATCACCTTACATGATCGACATTATGCAATGATACACATCGATATGATTATCATGGAAACATAGACTATAGTTGAAACAAAAGAAAAGTTAATGCGGGCACCCGGAGTCTCGCGAGCAACTCAAAGAATCAACGGGCAGTCCTTTTGCCCACTCCATTAGGTTTATTCCAATAACTTCCTTTTAATATATCGCACCTCGGATATGTTCATATACGTTAAAAAGTTGGGATGTATATACTCATACCTTGAGATTGCTTTGAGTTGCCAAATTTAAAAATAAATTTTTGGCTGCCAAGTATTTGAAAATACAATAAATTGTTGGAACTTAGGATGTAATTTTTAAAGTGCAAATTTTTTCCAATAAACTCTTTTTAATATATATCTCAACGCGCTGTTTTTCATATAATTTAAATGGCGAAACCATATGTACTCTATCTTGAGAATTTTTTCTGGTAGACATCCTTTTAATATATTGCAACTTACAAATTTGTCATACATTAAAAGTGGGGGCATATGTCCTCATGACTCGAAGATATCAAAGTTAAAACACAAGACAAGATGTCAAAGTAAAAAGCAAAGCGAGATATCAAAATCGAAATACAAAACGAGATGTCATACATCAAACGTTATGAAACTCAAACCATACATCGCACGAGAAAATCAATAATAGTGATTTAAAGCCTAAAGTTGGAATACCAGATGAGAACCGCGATCACAGTTGGCAAGAAACAATGGGTTTTGAGAAAATCAATATTATTAATGCAAGAGAATAAGAAAACGTTCTACAAGTGCTTATAGAACAAAAAAGACCAGATCTGTTCCAAAGAGGTCCAAATCTCACCCTAATCTATAACTCAACCGACTTCTACTAAAGATAAAGGATAAAAACGAAATCTAAAGCAAAACAATAATTAAACGATATAAATCTAAACTAATCTTGATCTTCTATCCAAATCTTGCAAATCTTGGGCACTATCTTTCTTTAAATCTTGCCATTCCAAATATAGGACAATAACTTTACTTTCCTTGCAAGATTTCCCTAGTAGCCCGTCTTATTGGGCCTCACCATCACTGATTAGGCCTGTTGGGCCTGCTCTATCCGACGCCCCTCCTTGGCTCGCTCGCATCTTTGCCCACCTCGCGCGTTTTTACGCATTCTTTAATTCTCGACCCTCGTTCGCATCGTACCACAATGACACACTAAATAATCTGAAATTGTTGTTACCTAGATTTTACACTAGGGCAACATATAGTGAAAAAAATTCCAACACATGCATAATTTATCAATTACAATCAACATTCATGAACAAAACTTTTAAAGGAAAAAATGGTGTAACACCCCAAAAATCTCAAGCGAATTGTTTTCTTATTAAAACATCCACAAGAGATCCTTCTTCAATAGATTTGAAATTCAAGTCTTTCTTCATTTACAAAAGATTTTCTTTATCAAAATACCAAATTAGCTTCCAAACTTTCTAACTCATGTCTTTACAAAATTTAAAAGAGCCTTGAATCTCAATCTCTCTCTCAAAGAAATCTCCTCACAAACACGTGATCCGCTTCGCAACTTCAAATTTCTAAATATCCTGAATATTGACCTCAAAATTAAATAATCAACCTTTTACCTCTTAATTAAAACTCATAAATAAAATCTTTTATGTTTATGAAAACAAATTAGTTTTCATACGTGACCTGCCCGCCTTCGTGGAGTTGGCTTTTCGCTTCGGCGTGATTTTTCCGCCTTCATCAGAGTCGACCTGCCCGCCTTCGTGGTGTTGGCTTTCCGCTTTAGCGTGATTTGTTCGCCTTCATCGGCGTCGACTTGCCCGCCTTCGTGGCGTTGGCTTTCCGCTTAGGCGTGATTTGTCCGCTTTCATCGGCGTCGACCTGCCCGCCTTCGTGGCGTTGGCTTTCGCTTGGCGTGATTTATGCTGCTTTCGCCGGCGTCGACACCGCGCCTTCATGGCGTTGGCTTTCCTCTTCGACGTGATTTATCCGCCGTCATCGGCGTCAATTACCAGCCCGTGGCGTTATATTTGCCGGCGTGATTTGTCGCCATCCGGCGTCAACTGCCCACCGCCCGTGGCGTTGGCTTTCCGCTTCGGCGTGATTTATCTGCTTTCATCGGCGTCGACCTGCCCGCCTTTTCGTGTGTTGGCTTTCCGCTTCGAACGTGATTTGTCCGCCTTAATCGGCGTCGACCTGCCCGTCTTCATGGCGTTAGCTTTCTACTTCGGTGTGATTTGTCTGCCTTCATCGGCATCGACCTGCCCGCCTACGTGGCGTTGGCTTTCTGCTTCGGCGTGATTTGTCCGCTTTCATCGGCGGCGACCTGCCCGCCTTCGTGGCGTTGGCTTTCCGCTTCGGCGTGATTTGTCCGCCTTCATCGGCGTCGACCTGCCCGCCTTCGTGGCGTTGGCTTTTTGCTTTGGCGTGATTTGTCCGCTTTCATCGGGGTCGACCTGCCCGCCTTCCGCTTCGGCGTGTTTTTGTCCGCCATCATCGGCATCAGTTTTCCGCTTTGACGAAAATTTTCAACTCATAATCATTTTGATAAAATAAAATCATATTCTTAAATTTTTATATTCAAAGACTTAGGGGGCCGGTCAATGACCTCTAAGAAGATAATCTTTTCAAAGTTTAAATCCTCAAATACAAAAATTCTTATATTTTGATGTACTATGAAGTGCAAACCTTTTTGATAACTCCCTTTTTAGTATATATTGCACCTCGCAAGCTTTTAAAAATTATTTCAATATTAAGAAATTGAATTTTGGATACCGAAATTATGTCTATATTACATCGGTCTTTAAAGAACTTTGAGTATAGTTTTAAAACAAAATTGAGGTTGTTCACAGAATAAGCAACTCACCATTTTAAACAAAAAGAAAGCCAAGTCATTTAAACCTTTCCAAAGCCTGTATATCTTTTTTACATTTAAGAACTTAGGGGGCCGGTCTCCGACCTCTGTCGAGCTCGCCTTTCCAAATAGGTTCTCAAACGTAAAAATGCCAAAGTGGACCAAGGTCGTATACCATATCAAAGTCGACAAAGCCAAGAATATTTAAAGGCAATCAAGTCGCATACCCTATCTAAGTCGACCTCGGTCGCATACCCTATCTAAGTTGACAAAGCCAAGAATATTTAAAGGCAATCAAGTTGCACACCCTATCTAAGTCGACCAAGATCGCATACCATATCAAAGTTGACCAAGCCAAGAACACCATGAGGCAAGCCAAAAACACCATAAGGTAAAAAGGTCGCAAGCCAGTAAAAGTCGCGAACAGATCGGCCAGAAATGGTCGACGACGAGCGCAAATAAGTAACTCCTATAGATCGCACAGCTAGTAAGACGATTTGTAGAGAGGAAAAATTGTGAACAACTCGGCCAGAAATGGTTGATGACGAGCGCAAATAAGTAACTCCTATAGATAGCACAACTAGTAAGATGATCTGTAGAGAGGAAAAGTTATAACAAAATTTCGGCGAAAATGGTCGACGACGATTTAGCAAGATAAGTAACTCCTATAGATCGCACAGCTAGTAAGACGATCTATAGAGAGGAAAAGTCGCGAACAGTTCGACCAAAAATGGTCGAAGACGAGCGCAAAAAGATGATCAAGATCGCAATCTTAAAATAAAATCTCTCTAAGTATTACATTAATACTTTATACCGAACATTCTAATTAAATACAAGGAATAAATTTCATATACTTTAATTCCTTCATACCTTTAAACAAAAATATCGAACTTTTCAAATTGATTAGAAAAAACAAGGCATTAAGGTTGCAATCGAATAAGACGACCAAATCATAAATATCTTAAATCTCCGTAGTCAGAAACTGGGGACAGGTTTATGACCTCTAAAGAGTTCTTCCTTCAAAAAGACATGGTCCGAACACAAAAATATTATGACAGTAAGATCAAAATTCTTAAGTCAATCAAATCACAAATATAAAATATTTCTAAGACATTAGAAATCGTAAAACGATAAGACGATCAGTCCAAAGGAAGATTAAGACAACAAATCAAAATAGACTGCATACACGTAAGACGGTCAAACAAAAAATATATATAAAAACAAAGACTCTCGACGAGCCCCGTCACACGACGAGCAACAAAAAAGACTCTCGACGAGCCCCGTCTCTCGACGAGCAACCAAAAAGACTCTCGATGAGCCCCCGTCTCTCGATGAGCAACTAATAAAACTCTCGACGAGCTCCGTCTCTTGTCGAGTAATTAATAAAATTCTCGACGAACCAAAGAAAAGACTCGTACAAAGAGGTTTCACCTCGAGTCTGAAAGCAGAAAAAAAGACTTCGCATCTGAAAAGACACGCGTACAAAAGAAGCTCACCTTGAGTACGAAAGTACGAAAAAGACTGCATACAAAAGAAGCTCACCCCGGAGTACGAGCACGTAAAAGACTTCAGAGTTCTCACCTCGAGTCACGAGCCTGGAGAAAAAGACTTCGCATGAGAGAGGCTCACCCTCGAGCACGAGCACGAAAAGACTGCGACAAGAGACTCACCCGAGTACTGGAAAGACGTAAAAGACTTCGCACAAAGAGACTCACCTTTGAGTACAACCTGAAGAAAAAGACTAGTACAAGAGACTCACCTCGGAGTACGAGCACAGAAAAAACTCTTACAAAGAGACTCACCTCGGCACGAAAGCAATGTAAAAGACTTCAGACAAAGTGGCTCACCTCGAGATCGAGCCGAAAAAGACTTCAGACAAAGAGGCTCACCTCGAGCACGAGCCTGAAAAGACTTCGTCTGAGAGGCTCACCTCAGAGTACGAGCACAAAAAAAACTCGTACAGAGAGGCTCACCTCGGAGTACGAGCACAGAAAAAAACTCGTATAAAGAAGCTCACCTCGGAGTACAAGCACAGAAAAGACTCGTAAAAAGAGGTCACCTCAGAGTACGAGCACAGAAAAGACTCGTACAAAAAAGCTCACCTCGGAGTACAAGGTAAGAAAAGACTCGTACAGAGAGGCTCACCTCGAAGTACGAGCACAGAAAAGACTCGTACAGAGAGGCTCACCTCGGATTACGAGCACAGAAAAGACTCGTACATAGAGGCTCACCTCGGAGTACGAGCACATAAAAGACTCGCACAAAGGGGATCACCTCGGAGTACGAGAACACACAAAATCGACGACGAGCGTAGGAAAATCCTCAACCAAGGGGCTCATTCTGAACTATCAAGACCTTATATGACATCCGAGCATGCTCGGGGGCAAACATGATAACCGCAGACACATCGAAGGTATGGATCAAGATCGAGCTCCGAACAAAGTCAAAGCCCGACCTTGGGGGCTATTGTTGTAGCACAAATCAAACTGGATATGTGCCCAGTGTCGACACGTCCAGCGGGACCTAGGCCGATTATTTGGGCAAACAGGAGGACCAACCTCACCTTAACGAGCGACCTCCCTCGGGGATGACCCATAGGTGAGGTCGGAAAGAGAAAAGTAAAGACTATCTGAGCGGGCGACCTCCCCCGAGGTCGCTCCACAGGCGACCTCCCCCAAGGTCGCTCCACGGGCGACCTCCCCCGAGGTCGCTCCACGAGCAAAGTCGACAAGCACAGTACGAGAAGATAATTCGGCGAAGTCAGTAACCAACGTCAGCTTTACGATACAAGACAAGATCATTTAATGTTACCGTTTAGATCAACGATGTAACAAAACCATAAAATAAAGGGTGGTCAAGATGTATTTACTGTTTTTTAGCTTTCAGGGTTGGTCCTCTATAAATAGAGGACCACACCCCTCATTGCAAAGGGGACTGGGATCCTCCCAATCTTGTTCTCATTTCTCTCATCATCTATACAAACACCAAATTTAAGGGAAGAACATAAGAATTCTTCCCGCAGTCTTTTCGTACAATCAATTACTTGTTTGTGTTACTAGAATCGATAGCCACATTCAATTCCTTTAACCCGATATTTTAGTACACAACAAGTACATTGTCTTAGGTGTCCAACAACATCAATATCCTATAATTTGGATACGTAAAACTCAATTTATGACCTCAACAATCAAATAATACATCTACTAGCTATGTTACATTATACTTATGAAATTATATATGAAAATGCTACACATAATATACCAAAATAACACATGAAATAGATATAATAAATACATATTTAAACACTAATCATCTACCCAACATGAATCAAAGTAATAATTATTAATTCCATACGATTCTATTTAAGGGACGGGGATTAAGAAATAACTAACCACTGAGGTCTAATTCTTCTATATTCAGTACTGAAGAATTTATCCTCCTGTAGGTCCTATTCAGCGCATCATAATGCACTAGTGCAATCTCTTGGTCAAGACAAGTCAATCTGAGCCTTACACTTCAACCGTTCACGATGGATTATTCATTTCCATCTGGGTTCACTTCAAAAAAGGTGGTGTTTTACGACCGACTTAGCGATGGTTTTAACCGTCACAACAAGGATTTGTGACGGTTTTAGCGACCATTTATCATCTGTCTGGAAAACGAGGGTCGCTAACATATAGCGATGGTTTTCCCAGTCTGTCCCTAGGTAGCGATGAATTATTTCCGTCGCACAAAATATCGACGGCTATATTCTGTCGCAACATAGCGACGGGTTTGTCGACGGTTATGTGGACCCGGGCATGGGTCTGAAAATCCATCGCTACGTCGTTGCTAAACCGTTGATATATTGTCGACATTTATGACATCACAATACCATCGTTAACAGTGACGCCTGTCCGTCGGTATTCGCGATGGAAATGTCCGTCGACATTTGCGATGGTTATCACCGTCGGTATTAGCGACGGTGAAAGGCTTCGCTATATCTGTCGCTAAATCGTGAATTTTTTTTAAAAAAATGGCTCACTGTGGTTCGAACCTGGGCTCAGGGGGTGCCCAGGTGGGCATCGAACCACCCGAGCCACGAACCATCTCGAACCAAACCACCAAACATCTCATATATAAGCCACCAAACCTCCCAATTAAATTAGGCATTTATTCGCTCCCATGGGGGACCGAACACGGGACCTTGGGCACCCAAGCGGGGATCAATTCCGCTCGGGCACTTGCTCTTTTGCGTTTACTTAATGAATTTAATTCTATATGTCCTAAAACTTATTTTTTTTTCTAATTTTTTTTAATTTCTTTATTTAAATTATCTTATTTAATAATTCAATTACATTTTAATATAATAATTTATATTTTTTATTTATAAATTATAATTAAATTAAAATATATTAAAATTGTATTTTTTTAACTTATTTTTAATAAAATTAATTTTATATGTCCTAAAATTCATTTAAAAAAAAATTCTTTATTTCAATTATCTTATTTAATAATTCAATTACATTTTAATATAATAATTTATTTTTTTTATTTATAAATTTTAATTAAATTAAAATATATTAAAATTGTATTTTTTTTATTTTTTTTGAATAAAATTAATTCTATATGTCCTAAAATTTATTTTTTTTTCTAGTTTTTTTTAAATTATCTTATTTAATAATTCAATTACATTTTAATATAATAATTTATTTTATTTATTTATAAATTTTAATTAAATTAAAATATATTAAAATTGTATTTTTTAAAACTTATTTTGAATAAAATTAATTCTATATTAATTTACAATTCATTTTTTTCAATTTTTTTAAAGTTTTTTATTTCAATTATCTTATTTAATGATTCAATTACATTTTAATATATTAATTTATATTTTTATTTATAAATTTAAAAGAAATTGTATTTTTTAATTATTTTGAATAAAATTAATTGTATATTTTTTTAAAATTCATTTTTTAATTTTTTTTTATTTCAATTATCTTATTTAATTATAGTTTTTATATTGGATAATTAGCAAAAAATAAATTATGTTAAGCAATGTCAAATAACTTGTAATATGCAAATACATGAAGATATTACAAATGAAAGACAATATAATTATTATTCGTCATCCTCATCGTTGCCCCCATCTGTATTATCATCATCATCATCATCCTCGTCCTCGTCCTCGTCCTCCCTCCTCCTCCTCCTCCTCCTCCTCCTCCTCTTCATCCTCCTCTTCCTCACCATCTTCATTCACATCCTCATTTTCATCATGATCGTTATCCTCACTGCCGCTATCAATCTCTATCAAATCTAGATTTCCAGCTGTTAAGTCTACGAAAAGATTGAAATCTCTTGTATGCACTTCAGTTTGAGCATCAACTTGTTCCGTTTGGAATGGAGTAAATCAACCATGACAAGATTGAAACCGGTTTAGGAACTTGCACTAGTGATCTCGCCTTTACTTTGCAAACAGTCATCCATTCATTATTTGCTCTCGAACCTAGATACGTGCAGTAGTATACTTGGGATACCTGAGCAGTAAACACAAATGGATCATACCCCGGATATTTTCTTCTTCTATGAACATCGACCAGTTTGTATTCGGGATGAATCCTTGTTCCTGAAGCTGATGGATCATACCAATCACACTTGAACAACACAACAGTCTTCTCAGGGAACCCCTTATATCATACTTCAACGACTTCTTGTAGGTGTCCGAAGTAGTCTTGACTTTCTCCATTGAACATTGCACTGTTAATATAAACTCCACTGTTTGCAGTAGATCTGTCGAGGCATACTCCACCGTATAGAATTTGTAACAATTTACATAGTAACCTTGGTACGTGTTGACCAGACATATTGGTCCTCTACTGAGATCCCACATAAATGGGTTCTCAATGTGTTGATTATAACCCTGTGATGGTTATAGGTTAAATATATAATTGTAAACATATAATATGAATTCACTAATAAAAGGTTGTTAGATAACACTCACTTAGTTTTGGAACCACTCTGCAAAACCACGAGTAATATATTCACCTACTTGTGCATCTGAGATGTTTGGATGTATACCGTGTAGCTCTTCAGTATAGATCCTTATTGAAAGCAATATATTATTAATCATATATTATATAATTATAATAAATATGTTATAATTAATTAAAAGTGTAAATGATACGCATATGAAATACTTACTGAATGTACGATTGGACTTCATCACAATTGAATAACACATACTTATGTCCAGCTTCAACCTCTTGTCGGTTTAACCAGGGTCGTTCAATACTTTTTCCCAAACATCAACCTAAAAATTTAAACACGGACAAGTTACCCTCATTATCATCAGCAACATTGTATGTGCCTCTACCGTCGTAATTACAAGGCTCGTTTCTCAACCTTGTTCTAACATGATCCTCGAAATAGTAGGAACAAAATGTTGTAACCTCCTCACACAAGTAGGCATTAACAATTGATGCTTCAACTTTTGCCTTTTGTTTAGCATTGAGCTTCAAGTTATGGAGATACCTATATATATATAATAAAAAAATGGATAAGAGCTAAACATAAATATATATATTTGTATAAATATATTGTTCAGTGAAGGTTTACCTCTCAAATGGGTACATCCACCTGTATTGCACTTGACCAACAATTTTGGCTTCATATGTTAAGTGCACCGGTAGGTGCTCCATCGAATCAAAGAAACTGGGAGGGAAAATGCGTTCCAATTTGCATAAAATAACTGGAATGTCTTTCTCCAAATGGACCATGTCGTCCCACGTAATCATTGTAGATGTTAAATCTTTGAAGAATAGACTCAATTCAGTTACAGCCCTCTAGATACTATTCGGTAGGAATTCCCGGAATGCGAGGGGCAACAATAGTTGCATAAACACATGACAATCGTAGCTTTTCATCCCAGACACCTTCCCGTTTGATGTGTTTACACAACGACTCAAATTGGAAACATAGTCATCTAAAAATCTCAGCTCTTCAATCCAATTACACAAAGCCACTTTCTGTTTCTTATCAAGTGTGTAATTGGCTTGGGGATATCTTCCTGTACCCTCATCCCTCTTCAAGTGATCACGTTTGCATATCTCGTTCAACTCATCACACGACTTTGCAGTGTCTTTTGTCTTGCCCTCTGTATTCATGATTGTGTGGAACAAGTTATTGAACACATTCTTTTTGATGTGCATCACATCTAAGTTGTGTCGAATCAAAAGTGAGCTCCAGTAGGGTAAATCCCAGAAAATGCTCTTCTTCTTCCAACCACCCGGTACCATTTTATTATGTTCCTCAACATGTTCTTCTGTTGTTTTCCTCAACCCTTTCTGATTAATTTGATTTAACAACCTTTTACCTACATGAATGCAAAGACTTACAAGTTAATTAATTTATCGTATGTAGAAAGAAATATATTAATTCATTTAAAACAACTAATATAAAAATACCTGATCTTTTTTTCAAGCCGTTTTTTGTAACGACTTTGTTCTTGATAAAGTCCTTTTTATTCTTTCGAAAAGGATGATTATCTGGTAAATTTATTTGATGGTTATCAAACCATGAAACTTTTCTGCTAAGTGGGAGACTGAAAGCGTCAGAATCCTCCATGCTGTAAGGACATGCTTGTTTCCCAGTTGTCCTCCATCCGGACAACATAGAGTACACAGGGTAGTCGCTGATCGTCCAGAGCAGGGCAGCCCTCATCGTGAAGTTTTGCTTTCTCGATACATCGTATGTCAGCACTCCATTTTCCCATAGATGTATCAAGTCTCTTATCAGAGGCTGAAGGAAAACATCTAGTTTGTCCTTTGGATTCTTTGGGCCAGGTACCAATACCGTGAGAAACATAGTTTGGGGCTTCATACCGAACGTTCCTAGGTTCGTCCGAAAAAATAGTAAACACCTCGTCAAGATGTTTCCAGGCCATCGAGTCAGCAGAGTGTCTCATCTTTAAGGAATCAGGATCAGATGACTCTGTATGGTGCCATGTCATATCTTTGGCAGTGGCACTAGATTGATACAATCTCTGAAGCCGGGGAATGATAGGGTGGTAATACATCATTTTATTTGCCACTTTCTTCTTCTTATTCTGCTTCCCTTGACCGTCAGTCCAGTTCCGACGCGGTACTTTGTACCGAGAGTGCCCACAAAATCTGCACTTATCAAGATTCGCGTCTTCTTCATTACCCCAGAATAACATGTAGTTATTGATACAACAATCAATACTCTCTACTGGTAGACCCATACTCTTCAACAAATTCTTGGCTTGATATTCTGTAATAGGCACCTTATTACCGGGAGGACAGACCTCATTGATCAACTTACTAATCTGGTTATAGGCTCTTTGAGAAAGTTTCTTCTCAGCCTTGATAGCCATGAGTCGAGCATTGAATGACAACAAAGAGTGAGTTTGACATCTATTATACAGATCTTCGTCAACTGCTTTGAGTATTCTGTAAAAATTAGATGATTCCTCATTGGTTCCTCCTCCATAGCCTCATCTTGAAACCCACCAGCTTCCATGATCATCGTATGATACATATCCGGTGTATCCACTGTAGGTGTCTCAAACTGTACTCCATGATCATCATTGTATTCGAGAGCATTAAAATACTATTCAAGACCATTGAAATCAACATTCCATCGATCTTCACCATGACGTGTCCAATTGTAGTAATAAGGTACAAAACCATTCATGATTATATGTGTTTGAACATAGACAATTGCTCCGTATAACTTGTTCTGACACTTTTTTGCATTACACGAACATCTTATACGACCTTCTGAATTTGCTGCACCCTGATTAATTGCAAAGTGAATGAAGTTATTAACTTCATTCAAGAACTCCATATTTATACGTCAGTTGATAAGTCAAGGAGTCAAATACATCCACTGACGATTCAGATATTCCATCTGTTTCAAATCATATCAATATGTTAATTCTACAAAAAATTAGACAGAGTTTCGTCTGTATATGTAAATATCCAAAAATATTATCCTTATCAAATAACATCAAAGAAATCCACACAATATATGATCACAACATTCATTTAACATAAACTATCTATACAATATATATCAACATCAAATACAAAACAAACTTATCAATTTTATACATTACACTATATATATATATATATATTTAAACGGTAGAAATGTGAAAACGTACGGTGAAATTGTTCTCGAGTAGTCGAAATGCTTCCGCTGCACAATATGCATTTCAACAACAATTTTCGCCTCTATCTACACAAAATTTGGTGTTGGTTTTGGAAAAAAATGGAGTTGGTTAGAATGTTTTGTGTAAAATGAAACTGTTGATTTTTTTTATGGTTGTGTTTAGCCACGGATACAGTGACGGTTACATAAAACCGTCGCTATTATAGACTGATTCAGTGACGAAAATTACCGTCGTAGTTAGCGAAGGTTTAGCGACGAAATTCAAATTTCCGTGGCTAATTCTGTCGCCAAAACCGTCGCTAAAAACATAATTAAAAAAAAAAACAGAAATTAAAATTGTTCAATCATTCAATAAAAACAAAAACAGATATTAAAATTGTTCAATCACACATAAAAATAATAACATAAATTAAAACTGTTCAGTCATACCAAAATTAAACACGAAATTATAAGTTGTTCATAACATAATTAAAATAAACATTGACCCTAAAAGGGATCTGCTCTCTAAACAACCACAATTGACTCTCATACTTCGTGCCCAAGTTCTTCTAATAGGTTTACCCCTTCTTCCCTCCACTGCGTACGCCACATGTGTATCATGTCATGGTAACGCCGTCCAACAACCTTACAAAATGCCTTGTAAACTTCATTGGTCTCGAGATCGGGACTCCACGTAGCTTGTTTCTATATTTAGAATATAATAAGATAATTAAATTAATTGTAATCAATATATATTGAAATAAAATATTAAGTTAAGTAAATTTTATACCGTAAACTCCTCGAAATACAATTGACGCTGGTCAGTTGGCACATATTTCTAACTGTAAGCTTTGGCAGCAATTCCCACCCGCATGATGACGTTTTTGGCTATAGTGGAAGCCTCGTGACCAGGTACAATACTAACACATTAAAAAATAAATACATAATTAATAATTAATATTAAATCAATTAATTATATAATTAAAAAAAACAACACTTACTCTCCATTGATGATATTGATAGGCAAACGAGGAATAGGCGCTCAGGATGAAGCTTGGATGTTATTACCAGCATCCATCTAAATAAAATATGAAATTTATATATTAATTAATTAATATAAAATACAATTAAATATAAATAAATAAATAAATGAAAAAACATTAAAATATTACAGTGATATCGAAGAATACAGATGAAATTATCTCGTTTGTGTTGTTTCCTGATTTGATTGGTGAGACAAATGGGCAGGAAGCGGGGGTATTTATAGAATTGGATTTAGCGACGGATTTAAAAAATTCATAGCTAAAACCGTCGATAAAGCTTCCCCAATTAATGACAGCGGCTCCCAACGGGCATATCTCTTCGTTTTCTGCATTATTTAGCGACAAATTTTAAATGTCCGTCGCTAAAGACATCGATAGAAGTGGCGGTTCGAATTAAGCGTCGCTAAACCGTTGTAGTTAGCGACGATTTTGGAGTTCATCTCCAAAAATGGTGGATTTGACCGTTTGACTAATTCCATCGCTACATCCATCGCAGTTAGCGACAGCTGTTTTATCCGTCGCTACTCTCCGTCATTAAAACCCGCCTTTTTTGTAGTGGTTGTGAATTCTGTACTTTGGTTACAAGGGATTGTTAATTTAATCTTCTGTGATCTGGTATCACCAAATTAACTACAATATAACACGTACTATTTATTGAACAGGTATGCAGTAAATATATGTAACATTCAATCATATTTAAAGCATCAGTGATAAATAATTTATTTCAGCAAATAAGACAGAAATTCAGTTTGGTTATACAAAGTAAAAACATACTTTCCAGTATAACCCCAACAATCTCCCACTTATACTCAAAGTCTGCTTTTAAGTATACTACAACATATCTCATGTTGTTCGTGACATCTAATGTCACCAACATGAACCTAATAATATTTCTCCCACTTATACTCAAAGTAGATTGGCTACGCACTTGACAACCATTCCTCCCACATGTCTCTTGAATGTTTCCAGAGGCAGACACTTTGTGAAAGGATTAACTAGGTTATCCTCCAATGTGCGATCTTAGCCACCTCTACATCTCCTCTCTTAAAGATTTTTCGTCTAAGATTTCTTTCCTTCAGTGTGCTTGTTTGACTCGTGGACTCTTGTTTCCCTTGAATTTGCAACTGCCCCTAGCAAATATTGCTAGACAAATTCGGAACTCCATCCAAGTCCACTAAGAAGGTCTAGAGCCAAACTGGTTCCTTCACTACTTCAGAAGCAGCTACTTACCCGACTTCCATGGTTGAGTCAATGATGCATTTCTGCTTCACACTCATCCATTTCATGGCTACACTTCCCAAATGAAAACACACTAACTAAGCAGATAGTTTCTAGAATCTATGTCCGATTGGAAAACCAAGTCCGTGTAACCGACGAGAATCAAACTGTCTAATTGATAAACTAACATTCTATCCTGAGTTCTCTTTAGATACTTCAGAATGTTTTTAACTGCAGTCCAATGTTCTTTCCCTGGATTACTCTGATATCTTGCTACCATGCCAACGGCAAAGCAGATACCTGACCTCATGCGTAACATTTCATACATAAGGATTCTGACAGCCGAAGCATAAGGAACGTCTTTCATGTCGTCTATCTCCTTTTGTGTCTTAGGGCACATTTTTTTTGGATAGATGGATTCCGTACTGAAGGGTACAAAACCTTTCTTGGAATCTTGCATGCTGAATCGCTTCAAAACAATATCTATGTATGAAGCTTGTGATAAGCCTATTATCATTTTCTTACGATCTCGAGTGATCTTGATCCCAAGGATGTGACTGGCTTTCCCTAAGTCCTTCATGTCAAACTGTTTTGACAGCCATGCCCTTACGTCCGACAACACCTTTACATCGTCTCCGATGAGCAGAATGTCATCCACGTATAGTACTAAGAATACCAATGCAGTTCCGACATGCTTTTTATACACACAACTCTCGTACTCATTTTGATCGAACCCGTAAGACTTTATAACTTGATTAAAATATTGGTTCCAAGCACGAGATGCTTGCTTTAGTCCGTAAATGGACTTCTTGAGCTTGCAAACTAGATGTTCTTGGTCTTTTTCAACGAAGCCTTCGGGTTGTTGCATATAGATCTTCTCTTCAAGACTTTCGTTAAGGAAAGCTGTCTTGACATCTATTTGCCAGATCTCAAAATCGAGATGCACAACTATCGAGAAGAGAATACAGATGGACTTAAGCATGGCTACAGGCGAAAAGGTTTTCTCATAATCGATCCCTTCTTTCTGAGTGTAACCTTTTGCCACAAGTCTAGCCTTGAAGGTCTCTACCTTCCTGTTTGGTCCTCTTTTCCTCTTGTATACCCACTTGCATCCAATGGGTTTGACCCCATTGAGTGATTCGACTAGCTCCCACACCATATTGTGATCCATAGAACCCATCTCGGCATCCATTGCTGTTTGCCAAGAATCCTCATCCTTGTATTGGTTTGCCTCATTGTATATCCATGGGTCTGATTCATCACCGGGGACCAAGTCCGATGACTCTCCTATCCCCATGAATCTCTCGAACTGTCTAACAACCCTCCCACTAAGACGAGGTTCCAGTTGTGTAAGTGTGTCGTTTGGTATGTCAACTTGTATAATTGGCATTGAGGTAAGCCCTCTTAGCTCATCTAAGGTAATCTCACTTCTGGGCTTTCTATCGTTCATATAGTCTTCCTCCAAAAATCTAAAGTGTGTACTGATTACCACCTTTTGATCTTCAAGACCATAGAACATGCACCCTTTCGTTCCCTCGGGGTGCCCTGTAAACAACCTTAATTATGATTGTGGATCTAATTTATCGGCTTCTTTATCTAGCACGTATGTCGTACACCCCCCCAGATTCTCATGTGTCTTAAACTGGGCTTGCGCCCGGTCCACAACTCTTTAGGAGTTTTGGGAACCGATTTGGATGGCACCAGGTTTAGAATGTAAGCCGTTGTTTCTAAGGCGTGACCCCAAAATAATTTGGGTAGATCCGCATAACTCATCATTGATCTAACCATTTCTAAAAGAGTTATGTTTCTTCGTTCTACAAACCCCATTTTGTTAAGTGGTTCCGGGTGCAGTCAACTGGAATACAATCCCTTCGTTTGACAAGTAGTTCAAAAATTCATCGCTGAGGTATTCATCTCCACGATCAGATCGTAGACACTTGATACGTTTTTCCCTATGATTCTCTGCTTGAGCCTTAAATTCTTTGAATTTATCAAAGGTCTCAGATTTATGCTTCATAAGGTAAATGTATCCATATCTTGAGTAATCATCGATAAAAGTAACGAAATACTCATAACCTCCTCTTGCTTTGATTGACATTGGACCACATACGTCAGTGTGAACGATTTCTAACACTTCTTTGGCTCTATTCCCCTTGGCTCCACAACCTCTACACTGCCCTGATCTATTCTCAGAAGGCGGTCACGTTCCTCTAGCGGGTCGTCGAGCAGAACGACCAGAATTTAGAGACCTCCTACTCAGCCCTCGATGAGCAGAAGAAGAGGTTAGAGGAGGCGACTGCGGCCATGTCCCAAATGGAGGCTGACTTGAAGGCTGCTCAGGAGCGGTCGGCCGAACTGCCTCTGTAGGTGGTGGAGGTGAAAACGAAGCGAAGCGCCAAAGTCAACTCGCACCACCTTGAGCTGGTGACCTTGCGGGACCGGGTCAATGAGCTTACTCGGCAGTTGGCTGAGTCCCACGCCTTGGCAGTGGACTATGAAACTCGGGTTGGCGACCTCGAGCTTCAGATGTCCAAGGAGGTTTCCCTTCGGGCCGCCGATGACGCCGCGTTGGGGATCTTTTCCTACATCAGTGCCTATGCCGACGTTCTCCGGGCCGTGTTCCGACATGGCCCCTCCGCCGATGCCTCCGTGCTCGTGGAGGATTTTAAAGCCTTCGTTGCCAACTGCCCACCCGAGGTCGATGTGGTACTGCCCGTTGGGGATTTGGCCAATTTCGGCATCAATTTGTCATTCCTGGCCCCGACTAGCAGGCTGGTGGGACTGGGCGGGGGCTCCGATCATGGGGGCTCCTCTGGGGAAGTAAATGTTGATCTCGTGGAGTCGCTTGTGCCCCCAACGGAGGTGGTGGACGGCAGTGGTGCGACGGTGGCTACCCCGGGTGACGAGGTCGTCAGAGGCGAGGGGCAGGTGGGCGACCAAACTGCGGTTGATAGGTCAGGGGACGGTCCTTTTCTTCTGGACATTTCCTTGAGCCTTTTCCTTTTTTCTTTTTTATGTTTGTGCGGCTCTTCGGGGTACGAATTTGTAAATGGCCTACGTGCCTTTTCTTTTGATGAATGGAATATTTGCACTTTCTTGTCACTTGCTGTGTATTTACGTATTTGTTTCTTGCTTTATTTCTTTGAAAATTGGTCATGCAAACTTTGACATACACCGGCGACTACGAGTCTTGCCTGTGTCCTAATCGTCATTTGAATACGGTGCGATGTATCTGGACTGTGTTTGATCATCTTATTTTATGCGATGTGTCTAAACTTTGGCTTAGTCGTGTTATGGTGTTGTCTTTAAGATGATCATCGTGTTTTGGCCGGTGGCCAATGTGACGACGACCTTTTCGACATGAGTTCCAAGTGATACTTCATGTCGAAGGTGGTCGGCTTACGCATTCGACGACCATTCTTCCGACTCGACCTTCGTCGTCCAGACCGTTCCTGGGCGACTTATTCTAAAAACTTGCAAGGCTTTTCAAAAATGCAACTTATTATAAAATGTTTCCTTTAAAAATTATTGAGCTATTACAGAGTTGTGACAGGCAAACTAGTAAACATACTATTAGTTAATCCCTATTGGTAGTATTTTTTTAGGTGGGCCGCGTTCCACGGGTATTATACCGGTGTGGCATCCAGGTCTTCGATCTCGTATGCCCCGTTTGCTAGGCATCTGGATATTCTGAACGTTCCTTCCTAGGTGGGGCCGAACACTCCTTTGGGCACCCTGAGTACCTTTTTTAGGACGAGGTCGCCTTTCTTGAACTGTCGGAGTTTGACCTTAGAGTTGTAATATTTCTCTGTTTGCCATTTGTAGCTGGCATTTTTTAGGTTAGCTTTTATTCTCTTTTCTTCCAGTAGGTCCAAACTAGTCGTCATAGCCATGTCGTTGCCGTTTGAGGCTTCGTTACTTGTTCGGTGGCTCGGTATGGTGACTTCTGTTGGGATTACCGCCTCCGTTCCGAATGCGAGGGAATAGGGTGTTTCCCCTGTGGAGGTTCTGCAAGTTGTCCTGTATGACCACAATACCTCGGGCAATTCGCTTGCCCACTTGCCCTTCCCCCCCTCAAGTCGTGCTTTCAGTGTATGTTTGATAATTTTGTTAATAGCCTCAACTTGCCCGTTGGACTGGGGGTGGTAAGGGCTGGAGAAGAGCTTTGCTATCTTCCATTTCTTGAAGAATGCGTCGATCTTGAGACCGTCAAATTGCTTTCCTTTATCGATTATGATTGCTTGCGGAAGACCGAAATGACAAATGATGTTTCTCCATATGAATTTTATCACGTTGTTTTGGTCGATCGTCGAGAGGGCTTCGGTCTCTGCCCACTTTGTGAAGTAGTCGACTGCAGCGAGGGTGAACCGTACGGTCCCTGGGGCAGTGGGTAGGGGCCCGATGATGTCGATTCCCCATTTTGCGAAAGGCCATGGGCTTAGAATGCTGGTTAGCTCTTCCAGGGATACCCTGATTGAGGGGGCGAATATTTGGCATCGGTGGCATGCCTTTGCGTATTCGAGAGCGTCCCTTTTCAATGTCGGCCAGAAATATTCTTGTCGGATGGATTTGTGGGCTAGGGATTGGCCTCCCAGGTGTTCTCCGCAAGTGCCCTCGTGGATTTCCCTCAGGATGGCTTGCCCCTCGGCCCTTGTCACACATCTGAGCAACGGGATGCTGAAGCCTCACTTGTACAAGTTGTCGTTAACTATCACGTACCTTGTCGCTCTCATTTGCAATCGCTGGGCGTCGACCTTATTATCAGGCAAGTGTCCTGTCTTTAGATATTCGAGTATCGGTGTCCTCCAATCCTCGTGGTCGATGTCCATTGGGTCGGTGAGGGCAACCAGGGTGTATACGGTGGATGGGAGAGTTAGTTTTTTGATGGTGACGTCTCTCATATCCATCGGCCCTTCTGATGATGCTAGCCTGGCCAAGGTATCTGCTTGGGAATTCGCATTCCTCGGTATCAGTTCCATGTAGACATGGTCGAATTTTTCGAGCAGGCTGCAGACGACTTCTTGATAAGCGATCATTCGATCTCATCGGGCCTCATATTCCCCCGACACTTGACACGTGACCAGTTGCAAGTCGGTGTGTATTTTCAGCCTTTTCACTCCCATTGCCATTGCCATTTCCAACCCTCCAATTAAAGCTTCATACTCTGCCTCATTATTGGTGGCCTGAAAGTCGAATATGATAGCCGTTTGAAAGGAATGTCCGTCCGGGCTAATCAGGATTATGCCCGCCCCAGCTCGGGTTTGGGTGGCAGATCTATCAACGTAGAGCTCCCATGGGGGCACTATTGGTGCTCTTTGCGATGTTGTCGGGAAGGTGAGTTCCACCACGAAATCAGCTAGGGCTTGTGCCTTGATGGTCGTTAGCGGAGCATACGTGATACTGAACTGGCCGACCTCGATCGCCAATTTCATGCAGCGACCAGCTGTGTCGGGGCGTTGGAGCGCTTTTCTTAAGGGTAGTGAGGTCAACACCTCATCACGAGAGCGTAGGCGAGCTTCTCAAAGGGGGGATATCTTTGCTCCGCCTCGTTTAGCGCCTGACTTATGTAGTAGATTAGCAAGTAGTCTTACCCTTCGGCTCGTACCAGGACCGAGCTCAGGGATATTTCAGAAGCGGCAAAGTAGAGGAAGAGCTTTTCCCCGAGGACGGGTTTGGCCAGTATTTTTGGGTCGACGAGATACTTCTTGATACCGTCTAAGGTTTTCTGGGCTTCTTCCGTCCACTGGAAATCATTTTTGACCCTCTTGAGTATGTCGAAGAAGGGTTTGCACCTATCTCCCATGCGGGATATGAATCTGCTGAGGGCGGCCAAGCTTCCTGCGAGCTTCTGGACCTCCTTTGGGTTTCGGGGGCTGCCCATTTCTAGTATCGCCCTAATTTTTGTTGGATTGTCTTCTATTCCCCGCTTGCTGACTAAGTGGCCGAGGAATTTGCCTGACTCCACGCCGAAGTTGCACTTCTTCAGATTCAGTTTCATGTTGAACTTCCTCAATATGGTGAATGCTCGGGCGAGGTCGGCGAGATGATCTTCTTTTTCAGACTCTTGACGACTATGTCGTCTACGTACACCTCCATAGATTTTCCGATTTCTTTCGCTAACATTTGGTTTACTAACCGCTGGTATGTTGCCCCGGCATTTTTGAGGCCGAATGGCATCCTCTTCCAACAGTACACATTTTTCTTGGTGAGGAAGGAGGTATGTTGTTGGTCGTCCTTATGCATGGATATTTGGTGGTATCCAGCAAATGCATCCATGAAGGACATTATTTTGTGCCCGGCTGTGCTGTCGACCAGATTGTCGATATAAGGCATAGGGAAGAAATCTTTGGGGCATGCCTCGTTTAAGTCGGTGAAGTCGATGCATAGTCTCCATGTCCCATTAGCTTTCTTGACCAGGACAACGTTGGACACCCACTGGGGTTGGTCGGCTTGCATGATTAACTCGTTCTCAAGCAGCTTCTTCACTTCTTCGGCCAATGCAGCATATTTTTTTGGTCCGAATTTCCTCTTCTTTTGTGCGACTGGTTTTCTACCGGGGTCGATGTTGAGCCGGTGGCAGGCGACCTCGGGGTTGATTCCTACCATATCCTTGTGGGACCAGGCGAACATGTCTAGATTCCCTTTGAGAAAATCGACCAGCTGTTCTCTTAGTTTTGGTGAGATCTTAGAGCCGATTATGACCTCCAAATCTTGTCGGGTTGGATCCACACTGACCTTCTCGAGTTCTTTATCTGGTGTCGCACGATGTTGGTCTCCCCTCGGGTCGTCGATTACGCCTTGGATGATGAACTCGTGGTTCGGGTCCAAGCCTTGGTTCAAAGTCCTCGTTTATTTGTTCATTTTGGTCGATTACCATTGGGTTAATTTGGTTCTTTGTGATTTCTTGTATGCTATAATTTAAATGAGGCCGAATATAAATGGAACATCCTCTTGCATCAAGTTGATCGCCCTTAACGGTGTCGACCACCCCATCTAAAGTGGGGAATTTTACACAGAAATAGTAAGTGGAGGACGCAACCTTGAATTCGTGCTCGAAAGGTCTGCCGAGGAAACCATTAAAGGTCGACGACAGGTCGATTACAAGGAAATCACAAATCTTTGTGGCCCTAATGGCCTTATCTACGGTGGAGACCAGCTCTACTACTAAGCGTATGATCCCGTGGGGTTTTACGGTGGCGTCGCCAAAACCTTTCACCAGATGTTTGCTCGGCTCGAGATAGCTGTGATAGTCATCGAGCTCATCGAAGGTCTTCTTGAACAGTATGTTGCAAAATTCCCCATTGTCGACAAGTAGTCGTTTGACTGTCACCCCCATGATTTTGGCTGATATGACTAGGGGATCGACATTCGGGTATACGATGCCCGTCTTGTCCTGTTCGCCGAATTGGATCCGATTGCTTTCTTGAGCGGTGGCATTTATGGGTAGACATAGCTGTACCGCATTGGTCATTTCCCTTAGTTCGGCTTTCTGGCATCTCTTCGATAGTGATGTTGATGCGGATAGGCCACCCACTGCCCCGAGTGGCGACAAGGTATGGATTACCCTCTCTCCGCTATGTTCTGGCATGGGGGGTGCTTGCCGACCATTCTTTTGCTCTCCCTATTTCCTGGCGACCTCGCGCTGCTGAGGCGGTGCGACATCGTGAGCTCGGTTGTCTTTGTATTGAGGTCGCTTGACGTGTTCGTGCAGCATTCCGTCTTCATAGAGTTTCCAGAGCTGTTTTAGGAGGTCGCGACATTCGCTAGTATTGTGGCCGACCATCTCATGATAGTGGCAATACTTCCCTGGGCTCTACCTACCGTCGCTCTTTTTGATGGGTCGGGGATCGCCGAGCAGCCGTTTGTCTTTGATCTGAGTGAAAATGTATCAGGGGGACACACCGAAAGCCTCTATTAGTTTGACCGCCATTGGATCTTCAAACGCATTGAAGTTGCCCGGGGTCTTATATTGCCCTGGTTTCTTGCTCATTTTTGGGGGCGCAGGTTTCTTTCCTTCCCCCATTCTGGCCGCCAGGAGTTCCATGGTGTTTATGATATCACTTACGCGGGTCCTAAACTCTGCGTAAGTTGCTGGATAGTTAGCGATGACGTTTCGCCAGAGTTTGGTTCCCTTCTTTAGCCCTGATAATGCACCCAATAGTTTGGCTTCGTCGCCCACCGATTCCCCACCCAGGATGAGTTGGTCAAATCTTTCGAGGTATGCCTTATCTATCTCGTCGTTGCCTTGCTCGATGTTCACCAGTCACTATTTCCCAGTGGATTTGGGCATCATGGCCGCGAAATGCCCCATGAAGAGCCATCCCAGTTGCTCGAAGAAGTTGATAGACTGGGGGGTAATTGATGTGTACCACCTGTGCTCTTGCTCATCTAGGGTGCGGGGAAAAAATCGGCACATGGTCGCATCGGATGCTCCTACGAACGTTATGTAAGAGTTATATTTGGTGAGGTGCGTCCTTGGATTAGAATCTCTACCGTACCGATCGATTGAGGCCGTGTTGATCTTGGCCTATGTGGGGGCAGCCGCAATGGTTGCGCTGAGCGGCAACAAAGGGAGCGCCAGATTGGCTGCCTGTCCGACAGGACTGGCTGGTTGTCCATCCTTTCTTGAAGGGCCTTGATCGTTTGCCTCAGAGCGATGAGCTCAGCCTCTTGTTGGTTTGCTTGGGCATCGCGATGGTCGCTGGTGCTGAGCCGACTCAATGCTGAAATTCGTGGCTCATTCCTGAATTTCCTTTGGTGGTCGTTTGCTTTGATCATGACCATCTGGTGAGAATCGGCCTCATCTTCTGCTGGTAATAGTTTTTTCTGCGCCAAGTTTCTGCCTAAGCGGTTGAAGACCGAGTCGTGTGCCTGGTTATCTCCCAGTCGATTGAAAACCGAGGCCTCTTGTCCGTATATGCGGCGGGCTCTGTTCGCCTCCCCTCTTGGGGGAGGATTAGCCTTGCCGGCCGAGATGGCTTGGTTGAGGCCGAGTTGTCCCCCTAGTTGGGTTTTTTCCCTTGTTGCCCCCCCGGGGTGAGCTGCCTTGACGATGGGCTGCTGGTCATCGTCCTCATCGAAGTTCAGGTTCCGCTTGCGCAAATACACCCAAGCATTCTTCATCTCCGTAGGAGTCTTAAAGATCTGAGCCCAATTCTGCTCCTCCGTGGCCTCCGCCGGCAGGGGCCTCGATTCCGAGGATAGGGAGGCCTCCCCACCATTACTTGGATCGGTCTCGAGGCCGGTGATCGGGATGTTATTTTGTGCCATCGCTTTGTGAATTCTTTATTAATTTTGGGATTGAGTCAAGTTCCCACAGACGACGCCAAATTGTTATAGTCGAAACTTTCCCGATCGTATGAACAATCACTCACAAAATGATAATAATGGATGCGAATAGAAAGAAAAATGCGATTTGGTGACCCAGTTCGCCAAATGTGGCTACGTCCGGGGGCAATACCAAGCCAGGAATTTACTATGATATCTACCTAATAACTAAATTTTTTTCCCTTTACAATGTGCATTACAATGTATATTTATAGACTACGAACTACATTTTTTCCCCTTCATGGGCCGGAAACCCTCGGCATCCTAGGGTTTTCCGCTGACTGGGAACATACTCCTTCCTTCCCGGCCCAAATCTCGCCCTTTGTTAGACTTTCCCCGATTATGCCCTGAAGATCTATCTCCATAAATGTTCCGCGATCTTATCCCATAATGCAACCCTATTTCTACGGGAAAGTCATTGGGCCGGGGCGACCAGGCTTAGGTGGTCGTCCCTGGGTTGCTTGCTATAACTTGGTCGCCGCATTCGATGGTTGCCCTGGAGTGGTCGCCTCGTCGTGGTGAGGTCACAACAAATTATATAGAGATTATTCGACAACGTTCCATGACAGATAAACTCATTATTTAGAGCAATGGTAACAACTTTATTAAAAGTAACCGAATATCCATCAAGAAAAAGTTTAGAAACCGAAATTAAATTCTTTCTAAAATTAGGAACGTAAAGAACATCTCTTAAAATTAAAACTCTGTCTTAAAAAGACAGCTGCATTTCTCCAACTGCTTCAGCTGCCACTCTCGTAGCATTGCCCAGTGTGATAAGGATCTCACTCCCACTAAGTTGTCGGGTCCGCTTGAACCCCTGTAATTTGAAACAAACATGATCAGTGGATCCCATATCCACTACCCATAAATGGGTAGCATAGGCCGCCAAATAAGTTTCAACAACTAGTGCATGAGAGTTACCTATCTTTCCATTCTGCTTGGGTTTGGAACAGGCTGACCTCCAATGTCCTATTTCACCGCACTCCAAACATTTTCTCTTGCTTGATCCTTCCCTCTTTATGGACGTTGAGCCTACTTGGTTTAGCTTTTTTGTCTTCTCATCATTCTTACCACCAATTGGCCTAGAAGGAAGAGAAGACCTTTTTGCACCCAAGTTCATTATCTTGCGCTCCATTTCCTCTTCAACCAACGTAAGAACATTTACTAGATCATCCACAATAAAATCCAGATCGCTCATCAGATACTCTAGATAGAAATGATCATAGCTCTTTGGTAGAGATTGGAGGATGAAATCAACTTTGGTTTTGAAATCACATTTTTCACAAAGAATCTCTAGTTCCTCAAAGAGAACCATAACCCTAAGAACGTGCTCCCTTGCGGTCGTTCCTTTTTCAATTTTTTAACTCGGCCATTTCTTGCCTTATGCTTTGGATCGCCATACGGGCCGGATGTGCAAACATCGCTTCGAGATTTCGCATATGTCTGCAGCTGACTTAAATCCTTGTTGAAGCCTTCTTAACAAATCTGACAGATGTGTCATGATTGTGTCATTTATCAATTTATTTGCCAACTCCCATTCACCACATTCCATCTCATCCCATATTCCGGCACCCTCAGCAGGTTTATCGGGTTTTGGTGCATCAAGTACTCATTTCGATGGTGGTGCAGCTAGGATAAATTTCATTTTATAATTCCAATCAAAAAAATTTCCTCTTGTAAGCTTAAGATCCTTGAGTTTATTGAACAGTGGATTAAAAGGTTGTGACATGCTGAACTGAAATAAATATACAATATGTGTCAATATCCAGATTAACACAAATAGATCACATAATTCGATCACATGAATCATATTAAAATCTCAAAAAAAATATGAACATGCATCAGCCAACATCTCAAAACAGTTTAAATAAGTTACGTGGGGTGGGTCATTATTTAAACGCATTCAAGCAGGTTACAAACAGGAACAATTACAAACCTTTCATGTCCAAATAAATAGTTGGCTCCCACTTGACCAATATAAAATTGACAGGGACTTCGGGAAAGTATATACATATCAATTTTATACCTAAGTAATAACCATGATTAAATACAGAATTATTATTTCGTTTTGAAGGAGCCTCGTGGGGAGGGTCATCTTCGCCACTAATAATAATTCACAATCATCCTATGGAATTCATTCATGTGAAAGCCATCTTTTGGCTGTCCCGTGGGGGAAATTTCTCCAAAAGAATTCACAAATAAATAAATCATGGAGGTCAAAATTAATTCAATTTTAATATCCGGAATAAATTATCAATTAATTATTTTAAAGCATACTTAGTAATTTTCGATAGTGAGATTTTTCCAAAACAATTTTCCATGCATCGCATATACAAATATAATTAAATAACCATGAAAAATAAAGCAAACATCAAAACAAAAAATTAAACACATTGGGCACATATATTGTCACGGTTAATTTTTGTTATGTCTTGATCTTGAGAAATCGTCTTCTTAGCCTTCATCGTTCGTCTCGAAAGGCTCCCACTCGACCGCAACATCAAGCCATGTCTCGTGTATCAACCAGCTCGTGGGTCGGGGTGCATGCCTTGCACCCGACCTAGCCGTGTCAATCGGCGCCCGTGCTTTCGCGCCCAGCGCCCAACACACGTTGCCTAGTGGAACTTCGGCGGTCTCGGCGAACCTGCAGTACCGCAAGACCCTTGCTTTCGTTTCGCCGCGCCACTCGCCTCGCCCCCGCGTGCCCCCCCGGCGGCTTCCTCCGCGCCTTTGCTTCGCGTTGCACCCGCCAGCGTGCACTGTCTTGGCGTCGCGTTATCCTGGCGCTATCCGCATCCGATCGGCCCGTGCACGCGTCGTGCGGCTAGGTGCGGCTCTAGCCCACGTGCATGCACTTGCCATGCGTACGTCCGGATATTTAGTTCTTCGTCTTTGTTCCCGATCCGGTTACAATTTATTTACAAAAAATAAATAAACCTAGATCTAAACTTGTCTATTACATTGATCATTTACAAATCCTAATCTACTCGTGGATTTTCTCACGAGGTAAAATGAATTCGAACGAATCGAATTAAAAAAACACAATTATATGCATGCATAATTAAACATTCATCAAATACCATGACAATTGGATACCTGCAAAAAAGATCTAGCAATTCTACTATCCAATTTCAAATGTAATGAAAAATAAATTAAATTACAATTTAAAATTCAGAGCCCGAAACCGAGGCTCTAATACCAATTGTTGGGGAATTAATTGCACGGATCTATTCAGGATGAATATTTAAATACATATTTAATTCTAACAATTATTACTAGCATGAATTAATCCTATATTAATTCAAATAATAATCCAACAATAAATTATGCATATAAACAAGTCACATAAATCCTACGCATGCGGAATTGCTAGGAGTTTACGTGAAATAACCTCTTGGAGTGACAACCGTTGAGAAGATGGATATCTCGTTCACACGAACAAACCCAAAAAGCCTTCTCAAGTATTCCCTCATCCTTGTTCAACAATCCGGTGGAAGGATGCTGGTGAACAATTAACAAAAGGAAAAATAAAATTATGTTGCACCACCTTTGTGGATTTCTAATTTTTCCAACACATGGAATTGCACTAGGGATGAAAGGCTCATCCCCTATTTATAATACTAGGGGTGGCCGATTTTTTGTGTGTGAATAAGATGGGAAAATCTTTTTCTTGGTCTCCAAGAAATCTTGAATATATCTCATATATTCTTTTCTCCATAATGAAATATTCCACAAAATCCCACCTCCTTATTTTATGGATTTTTCGAAAATAATAGGGATTAGGAATCCAAGATTTGGATCTTCTTGAATTTATAAGATATTCTTGTATTCCAAGAATACATATCTTCCATAATATTTTTTCAAGAAAATCAAGAAAATCATTCCTTTCCTTATTTTTTTTTTTCATAATTTTCGAAAATCGCTTAATAAATAACCAAGTGGGAGATTTCTTGAATTTAATGAGATAATCTTGTATTCCAAGAATACTTGTTGGTCCTGAAAAACCCGATTTAAAACTCGTAAAATCTCAATGGGAGGTGACTTAAATTTTTTTTTAATGAAGTGTGTTATGTAGATTTGCTAAAGTATGTATGACAGTTAATATGAAAACAAGTAAGAACACAAGTATTTTTATAGTGGTTCGGAGTCCAACTCCTACATCCACTCTTCCCTTCATGGGGTACCAACTAAACCAACAGATATTTATCGAGCTCTCACTCAACGGGACTTATCTCCCTCACGGGATCGCCTATAGATGTTTAATGAGTTCTCACTCTCTCGGGACTTATCACCCTCACGGGATTGCCTATAGATATTTAATGAGTTCTCACTCTCTTGGGACTTATCTCCCTCATGGGATTGCCTATTAACTACCTTACTTAACCACTAATTCTCTCTCAAGAAAGGGTTTGGGTTTGGTGTTATTTCCAACTAGGTGAGATTTTCCCTTACATTGTTTTAGCCTTTAAGCTAAGGTTGGGAAAATCTCTCGAAGCTTATGATATGGCATTTATGCTTAGATATAATGAAGAACACTCTTGGGTAAATCTGGATATTTAATGCTCTGTGTTCTTGAATGGAGATGCTTGAATATTTGGCTTTAATCTTCACTTTGCAGCATCCTCCATTATCTTCTTTTGAAGATAGTGCAATGTATTTATAGTGTGGATTTGAATGTTACCGTTGGAGAGTAATATTCAAATCCATACTAATAATCTTCCAGCTTTTCTTTGTCCTTTTGCACTGTTGTTTGCAGCTTTATGTCACATCCATATATGTGTTGTTATCTTCTCATTGTCCAGCTGCTTTTGTGGGTCTAACGGATCTGATCAGCTCGTCAGATCTGGTATGCAGATTTTTGGTCTGGTCTGGTCTGCATTAGCACAGCAGATCTGATCTGGTCAGCACATCAGATCAGATCTGGACTGCACAGCATATCAGATACTGCACAACAGTTTAGATACTGCACAGCAGATCAGATACTGCCTATTTTTTGATCTAGTCCAAAAGTCATCAGTCTCGTCTTATGTTGATCAGTTCCTGTAGGTCCTGAACGGGTTTTGTGAGGGTAGAAGTCTAGAGGGGAGGGGTGAATAGACTTCTAAAACTTTTTGTGCGGATCAGGTGTGATTTGCAGATTGCCTGATCAGAGTGTTAATGAGTCAGTAGGAACTGATGTTCAATCTTACTGAGTGCCTGAGGGCAGATCAGTTTGATATCTGTCAGTCTAACTGAGAGTGCGGAAGCTTGTTTTAACCCGTGTGAAAAACCAGTTTTATAAATTCAGATTCTTAAGTCAGTTTTCAACCAGCTGACTAAGGTGTCAACCTGATCAGATCAGTTGCTTGGTGCAGACTGAACTTAACTTAGAATATGTATGCAGTTTTAAACTCAGTAGTGTGAATAGTGTAAAGCAATAATAAAGCACGTAAATCCACACAAGACTTTTTATAGTGGTTCAGACGAAACCCGTCTTACGTCCACTCTTCCCTTAACACAGGGGAACCTTAACCGAACTTAACCTGCGGGACTTATATCCCTAACTTAACCTAACTTGCGTTTGGGTAAAGAATGTTTGACGGTTCCAACTGGAAATCTATCCTGGTGTTTTAGGTAGCAAAAATCCTAGTGGATAGGATATCTTGCTAAGAACAATGGGATGAACACTCTAAGGATAATCTTCAAATATGGTGTTCTTCGAGCGGAAATTCTGAAGGCTTTTTGCTTCTTGAGAATCTGCGTTAATGATGTTGTTCCGCTTTGCTCAATTGTTCATGTGATAGTAGTTGGTCTCTTTTCCTTCCTTTCGAGCAATCCCATTTTATAGACCTCGAAATCATAGAGCCGTTGGAGAGCAATTTGAATTTCGGGCTATATTAGGTAGGTTGTAGGATATGATTGTGACGTGCTCCGATTATCAGCGTGGCCGTAGGCATGAGTAGCACCGTTTTTGTCCGCAGCGTCGTATCCCGCATTGTCAGCTCTTTTTGTGCACGTGTCGCTCTCTCCTCGAGCCATGAGGCGGTGACGCCCGATAATTTGTCCGTTAGACGATTGATATTCCTTTTGTAGAAGATTCATCTTATCTGGTGTATAATTTTGATTGTCACGGTGTGGAAATGATTGACTTGATCGAATGGCGATCGGTCTACCTTGTTGAGTCTTACATTGCGGATTGTCTTAGCTCAATATGCAGACTCGACTGAATGTAGGTCTTCAGGTCTTTTGATCTTCAGGTGTCTCTGAGCCTCAGTGTATTCAGTCATACTGAGTCTTCAGGTTTGTTACTGAGTCTTCAGGTTTATCCGAGTCTTTAGGTTCATCTGAGTCTTCAGTGTCTATTTGAGTCTTCAGGTTCATCTGAGTCTTTAGTGTCTATCTGAAGTCTTGAGGTTCTTGAGTCTTTGAGTTCACTGTCTTCACCGATCTTCTGACTTCTTGTCTTCTGATTTGTTCTTAGTCTTCTGATCATCTTACCTTATCTGGGTCATCGACACTTGACCTGACCTATACATATTGAGTTTCCCCTCAATATGTGACCTATCTTTACATCGACTATCTATACATTTAGGATGGTCATCTTAATCGATTCTAAGTCATCGATCGACTAACTTGGTCTTCTTGGTCCTATTACAACTTTGTTTTGGAACTTCCATCAAAACTAAAATCTGATTTCCCAACAATTTCCCCCTTTTTGATGGAACCAAAACACTTAATCAGAAAAACAGATACCATGAATGGAAATGTAGATAATGTAAACAGTACATACCTCAGAAGACAATGAGATGTTGTCTTAGAATCAGTGAGATGGAATATTTCATTCGGATAGGTGTGTGCATTATAGAATACATGAAAAGCGTACCTATCATCGATTCCAAGTTGTCTTCCTCGGTGTACTTGAACATTTGTAGCTCTTTGGGGATGCCAAACATCACATACATCATTTGCATTAGTTTGTCGGCTCTTCTCTTCTATGGATCCCTCCTTTTTCAGCAAATCCATAGTAGGCATTCTTGAACTTTACAGGATCTAGCTTTTTGTCTGGACGCAGAGGTGGAAGGAGTAGTTCAAAGGGTGGAGCTTCTGGTATTAGTGACATGATCTTGCCTTCTTTCATCTTCATGCGGTAGAAGTCCGGATACTTTGTTTCTAACCGATTAGAATTCATCATCATTTTGATCGATCTTGATGAATTGGAATCTTCTCCGGGATGTAGGCGTCACATAACCATTCTCCTCGATCGATCCCATTGCAGAAGCGAGATCTAGCGTCACCGAGAAGGATGTCTTTAACAGGTGCGGAAGGGCATTCTTCTCCCAAGCAATCTCCTCTGCTGCAGCTTCGTTCTTCCTCTTCCTTCGGATGTAAGCGATGTTCAGTCCCTTAGCCTCTGCTAACTTCTGCTTCTTGATGGCGACCTCTCTTATTCTCTGTCGTGTTTGCTCTTGAACTTGTTCAGGAGTCATCTGGCTTTTGGTAGAGAATAGGTGGCCTTGTCTCTGATCTTCCGCAGTTTCTTTCATTATCTTGCCTTTGCCTTTCTTTCTCCTCAAAGTCTGCTCAGGTTCATCTTTTTCGTCTTCTTCAGCTAATTTCTTAGCGAGTTCAAGGCTCTTGGCCTGATCATCAGTTTCCATTCTTTTACAGACGAATGAAGAAAAGTCTTCAATCTTGTCGACTCTGGCGGTAATCTACGAAAAGCGGTTTTACCTTTCGATGATCTCTTTGCTATGTTTCTCCTGATTTTCCTTCACTTGAAAGAACGAGATCGGTAGATGGAGTGGTTGGCAAGTCGAATCTGATGGTTTTCGGTAGAGATGAAATTGTTACCAACTGTTTCTGTTTTTCTTTCTTCTCTTTATTCTCATGTCCTTCCCCCTTTTTGGTTTCATCAAAGAGGTTGGACATCTTGCGGTTTAGAGCAGTTAATTGCCGTGAGATCTCCTCTCTGAGTTCCTCGACAACAAGAGGAGTAATGTCGAGCAGTGGCGAGAAAAATCTTGAGGAGTGAAGAAGCGTCCGAGAGCAATTTCGATTTCTGTCTTGCTCGATTACGTAGAAGCTAGAAAATGTTTCCAACCCATATCCATGTGGTTGTTAGTTTTGTCAAGGATGCCTGAGACACTTTCCAAAAGTACATGTGTGCGATTGAGCATCTTTATGCGAAGCTAATGAGTTTGTCGGTGGAGTTTGAGCTTCTCAGCAAGAGGATTTACTAGTTGCATTACTTCAGCAAGGATGGCATTGTGCATCCCAATTGTGTGACTTCGTTCCTTGTCAACTAGTTTTGCTTGCTCATATTCAAATCGCTTCATTTGATCTGCTGTGAGCGCTGCAAATTTGTCTTTAAATGCAGCCTTGATCCCATCCTGAATCTTCTCAGTATAATGATCTTGGGTATCAGAGCTCATCATGCGAGCGATCCGTCGGATGTTGAAGCCTTGCCAAGTCGGGTCTCATCTGCAACACCCATTCTTGGTTCATCGGCAGCTCCCTCATGATCTGTAGGAGGTTGAACGGTTTCCTCCCTATTATCAGCAATCCCGAACCTTTCGTGAATTAACCATCTGATATCATCGTCAGATGCCAATTCAACAGCACTTTCAATCCCAGCAGTGTTCAAGCACTTCAACTCCAAGTCTACAAAGAAATCTGATCCCAGAGTTGTCATGAGAATCAGAGATTCTTCAATGCTTTTCAGTCTGATATCCCTCCATAACACAATCTCTTCTATCTGTTGCTGGATGCCAGGATGTTGATCCAATTCAGGGCACATATCCAGCAGATACTCCTTGATCTGTTGCTTCATTATCCTTATGATGGTGCTTTCTGGAGCAGGTGAAGCAAGCATGGTTCTGGTATTGAAGGGATTATGAGAGACGGACATTCGCTTGTCGGATCTCTCAGGCTCCTGTGACTTGATTGGAGATTGGGATATTTGTGGGGATATGTGTGGTTCGTTTTTAGCGTTTTGAGGGTGTTCAGTTTCCTGAACGGGTTGATTGATTGGTGGTATGGGAGATCTTGGTGATCTGATAGGCGAGGGTGAGGGTGAGAAGGTTTTGTGGGGAGGTGATGATGACTTTTGAGGAGAGGGTGATGGTGATTTGGAAGTGGGCGTTGGCGATCTTGCTCTCTGGAAGATCTTGGTGAGAGGCAGAGAATCAGATGGTGATTCCTTCTCAGATTGCTCCACTTCCATCCTTCTGATAGATTTCTCTCCTTCTGCCGCGATCATCTGCTCTTCCCTTACTTCTCTGATAGTTGGCTCAGAGCGGACTGCTATCTCTTCGTCTGATCTTACTTGCATCAGATCCTTCGTTCTGCTAGCTGGTTTGGCAGAACTTGGAGCAGTCTTCAGAGGAGATGTGACTCTCTTCTGACGTTTCCGCTGAGCATCTGGTTTCTTGGCCAGATCCTTCCTCTTCATTCTCTTCTCTGGAATGACCTTTTCCTGCACTTCAGAAGATGCAGTTGCCTTATCTTTTCCCTTCTTTTCTCCCTTGGTTTTGGGCACATAAGGAGTCGGATCCTCATCAGATTGTCCAGGTAGGGACTCATCTTTGCCCAATATGGTCTTGTGTTTTGCTTGGTATATCTTCGCTCCATTCTCGTTCCAATATAATTTTGTGGTAGCTTATCTGACAGAATGATAGAGATTTTGTGTATGAATGAGCACTTGGAAGATAAGAGCACTTCATTGCTCTGGGTCAGTTTGAACTTCCCGGAGTCTTTTCTCAGTCTTGCTTTGACCATACCCAACCAATCGATATTTGAAGCCTTCTTGATTATTGCAGCCATGACACTTATCTTGTACGAAGTGACTGCATCAAGACTGTAGGTTGAGCACATGATCACCGTTTGAACAATCTCAAGAAGAAGGTGATATTTTCTCTTCAGATAGGAGGCTTTGACGTTCGTCGTGTTCTCCTTGTTTGCAGGTCTCAACAACTCGGCTTCAAGAAATCCCTTTTCTCCTACATCAGTCGTGTAGGTCTCTGGATTGATGCTTCCTCGAGTTAGGCCGAATATCCTCTGGAGATCGTCATTCGACACTCGCACTTCCAGTCCTCCAACGGAAGAAATCAGGTCAGCATCATTGTCTTCATCCCTCTGCAGATTGTATAGAAACTCCAGGGCTTCATGTGCGTGGACAATGTTCTGATGTGTAGAGCAATAACGTTCAAGTCCACACGCTCGCAAGCACTCCAGAATTTCCAGCGATTCAGGGTCTGAGGTGATGGTGAAGACTACGTACTTTCATCAATGATGTCTTTCTTCATCGATGAAAAGTTGCAGAACTTTTTCCCATGGCCCGGTCGTGGAATAAGATATGCCATTTCTGTATGATATGCAAATTGATGTTTAGTTTGAGTAAGATATTTCAATAAATTCAGTCAAACTAGTAATTTTAGCATCAATTTAGCAAATAAGCGTTTAGATCTAATAAAAATTACAGAAATATATCATCACGATTTGTAAACCTAGGTACCAGAGAGAGAATTGAGATCATGCAATTAATTAAACAAGAAATTACCAGAAATTGATTCGAAAGATTTAGAAATCGGAAGAGTGGAATCAATTGATCTCGAAAGTAATTCTCTGAAGGTTTTTTGAAAGAATTTGATCTTTTAAGAACTTTGAGAAGACGAAGTAGTGGAAAGAGGTTTTCTGAAAAGATTTGGATTTTATAGAATACGAGGGAAAACCTTTTTGCACAACTTTCCAAAGTACTCAAGTATCCGTGTTTTGAAATCAGTGGCTGAGATTAGTCGGCCAAAAAGTATTTTGATCGCACGGTTGAGAAAAGTAGTCTTCTCGTATTTCGGACTCGAAAATTTGCAATAAAACGCATTAAAAACACATTTCCAAGTCCGCATTAAAAGTTTTGCAGAGCATGCATCATGAACAGAGTAAAACAATTTATTTAAATAACGCATGTAAGGTATTCAGAAAGGGATAAATAAGAGAACGTATCTGACTGATTGATATTGTAATCAACCAGTTACCACTTCTGATCTGATCTGGAACTTGTTGACTTTACTGATGGTAGGTTTATGCATTTCCCAACAATATCTCACTCATCTGATCAGATTCTTGCTTGAAACACTTCGCCATTTATCTGATCCACTCATCTGATACTCTTTTCTGATGCACTTATCTGATACACTTCATCCTTCAGTCTTATTCTAATTAGCACATATTTACTGAAGTCAACTCCCGCCAAAACTTTTACTTCGGGGAGTCTAAAAGTTGCCTCGATTCCCAAATCGGCGCAATTTGACATTCCGTACTAATGGCATAGATAAGCTGTTATTAATAACACCGTTAACTCATCCAACCATTAGCCGCGTGTTCCTTACGCGTTGTCGATATAAATTTCTCTTAAGGTCTTCTGAGAAAATAAATTTGCATTTATACCCCTAATTTCCTTCTATAAATTAGACTGTGGTGTTTAGGCATACAACACAACATAAACCATTCATCTTCTTTAGCATATACTTCATGCTTTTCCGATGAGTTCCTTATTACCGGTGAAACTTCCGGTGGGAACCTTTAACCATTTTCCAATGAATTCAGCTTCTCAAATCAACCATGTGTGTTCCTTCACACTGCTTTCGTCGTCATCTAAGATTTCTCATACGATCAATGCTAAGCTTCTTTACCACCATGGAGGCGGATTTGCTAAGGCAAATGAGAAGGCACTTCTCCTAATCGTATGCACCTTGTGCGCCTATCGAGATGACAAAATTAGCATCAACAGACACAGTCTGAAACAAAACATGAGTTTGGTATATGGTTTGCATCAGTCAACAGCTGATCTTCATATATCAAACTCAATTTTTGCATGCAACACAAGTGTCCGTTTGGTCCTTGTGACCAAACTTGTGGCACTGTGCCCCATTTAACAGCTGGAGAACCCGTTGATTTCACGTCTGAGGGCTCCTGGCTTGGACATCCTTCAAAGCCTCTCTCGCTCCTCACTCCGAAGCTTTTGAGATTGGCTTAGGATTCTCGAGACCTCTCTGACGCCCCTTCTTAGGATCGAGGGAAAATGAGAGCATCATACCTTGAACTCTCTCTCTTCTTCCCTACCTAGGGTTGTCTTAGGGCTTATGGTTTATGACCTCCGGGTCTTCTTGTACTTGTAATACCACTTGAATATAGCTTGTAGCACTTGTAGCTTGTGATATCACTTGTAACTTGTAAATCCGACCTCCGGGTCTTTAATGAAAAATTATGTTATTTCATTGTGGTGTTGCTTCTTCTGACTTATGCGATCTGTAGCTTTACTCTTGACTTGCTTGTTGACTGCAGCTTTAATCGACTTATAAAGCAATCTTCCAATCGATGAGTTCCCCTTGTCTGATATGTCTTGAATGATCTGCTCCTTATTCGAACCGGATCGGCTAATTATCTGACTTTTTGATCTACTCCTTATCTGAACTTCAGATTGGCTCCTCGTCTGGTCGTCTGATCAGTTGAGATTCCTAACTCAACTGATTCCACTTAACTTGGTTAGTCTTTTAACCATCTGGTTCAGGAGATCAAACCATTAACCATATCTGGTGCATTTTCTCCAAGATCCAGAAGCCCTAGCTCATTGCATAACTCTCTGAATCTGATCTCAGCTAGCGGCATAGTTAAGATATCGACTTTTACGCTTGTCGGTTATGGATCTTTTCCATCTTGATATTCTTCTTTTTCAACGTTATCTACGATAAAATGGTGTCGACATCCACATTCTTGCATCTTGTATGTAGAAGCGAGGATTACGAGTGATTGCAATAGCACTATTATCATGTCGCGAGAATATAGGCACGTTCTTAGCTACGATGTTGTAATCCCTCAAGCTGCCGACTTAGCGAGCGATTTTGGGAATAATGACTTCTGCGGTCATATATTCGCCTTGGTAGTAGATGTACTAAATCGATATACCGCTTCTTCGAAAACCAAGAGATCGGTTTATTTCTGAACCGACATGATCACGAGGTTGACTTCCTATGCCGATTTACGCAACCTCCGTGTCAATTAGAATACCCACTAAGCTTCTAGATTATCATCGATGGGTAAAATAAACCAAGGTTTACGGTCCCCTTCGAATCTTGGCACATACACCTCTTTGCAAAAAGTAATGTCCGTCTGCTGCGCCGATCAAGTATAGTAGTGATCAATCGAGCTCTATATTCTTTTCGATTAACTTTCGACCATCTTCATCGGATCCATCTTGAACCGGTCATCATTGGAATTAAAGCTTCCTTACAATGTTGAACTCCAAACTTTGCCGAAGAGATTCCTTGTGTACTTCGCTTGGCGAGATGATTATCCTTTTTGTACTCTGCTTGACTTGTAAACCCAGAAAGTAATTCATCTGACCCATCATGGACATCTCGAACTTCCCTTGCATCAATTTGCTGAACTTCACACATAGCTTCTTGTTAGGAGATCCAAAGATGATGTCGCCCACGTAAATCGAACCATCGAATATATTCTCCATCTTCTATTCGAATAAGGTTCATCGGCCCACTATTCCTTTAGTGAACCCGCTGTCTATCAAGAACTGAGAGAGTGTATCATACCAAGCTCGAGGAGCTTGTTTCAGGCCGTAAAGAGCTTTCCTTAAACGGTACACTTGGTTGCATTTTTCAAAGCCTGGAGGTTGTTCGACATAAACTTCCTCTGCTAGTACCCAGTTTAAGAATGCACTCTTTACATCCATCTGATACACAGTGAACCCTCTCAGGGCAAAGATATGCGTAAGCTTGACCGAAATGGCTTCTAAGCGGCGGCGGTGTAAAGGTCTCATCATAATCAATTCCTTCTGATTGTGAATACCCTTTAGCAACAAGTCTTGCCTTATTCCTGGTTATGACATTATTCTCATCTCTCTTGTTCTTGAATACCCACTTCGTGTCAATCACGTCTTGATGAGTTGGTCTGTCCACCAATTTCCAAACTTGATTTCTCTCAAACTGTTCTAGTTCCTCTTCTATGGCTAGAATCCAGCTTGCGTCTTGTAGAGCTTCCTCTACTGTAGTTGGTTCCTTCAAAGATAGATAACAACAGTACATGGCACTTTTACCAATCTGATGTCTAGTTTTGACTCTATCGGATGGGTCTCGATAATCGGATCGGTTGGATATTTGGTAATCCTGTTCGATGTGATAAATGCTTGTTTGGAGAACATCATCCATATCGATAGTAGTTCATTCTTAGTGATTGGGGAGGTGAGAATTATGATCCACTTGATAAGCACATGTCTCGTTCATAAGGTGTTTTAATGTTGGACTCATCATGTGATTGATAAATGTTACATTAATTAATATAGGAACCGGAGAGTTCCCCGGAACCATTTGATGGTTCGAGGTTGATCTTCTTCTATCTTGTTAAAGGAATTGAACTTCGGTAGATTTCGACGATGTTTTGTTCGTACCTCGAGGTTACAACCCAAGATTGACTGTTGAATCAACAAGATCAAGTTCTGGGATGTACACTTTTACATGTTCAGCTTCTTTCTCCTTGATGCTTAGTTGATTCATTTTCTGCGTGTCGAGTAGCGGTTGATCTGCACGGCTTTTGAACATTAATAATTAACATGTATCTCGGACTTTCTCTTGTTGTAGAAGATGTCTCACTTAAAGACCACATGGGGTGTTTCTTCCACAACTAGGGTTCGTTTGTTGTAAACTCCAGAAAGCCTTCTTTGGATGAGGAATATCCTAAGAATATACCCTCATCTGACTTGGCCTCAAAAGTCTTCAACTGAATTTTCCCATTGTTGTGTATGGAACACTTACACCCAAAAACATGAAAGTATGAAACACGAGGTTTTCCGCCCTTCCATAGTTCATAAGGTGTTTTGAAGTGAGTCTTAGTCGAGAACATCATTGACGAGTATGGCATGCAATGTTGATTCTTACGAACTTAAAGCGGCTATGTGTGGCATGTTAAGCTAACATAGTCTTGGCGAACTTCTTGAGGATTCTTTTTCTCCATTCGCTCTCCATTTTGTTGTGGCGTTCTTGCGGTGACGTTTCATCTTTGTATACCAAACTTGAAGTGCAAAAATCGAGTAATAAAGGAATTGGGGAACTCGTTTGTACCTTTATCGATCGATTTTTACTATCTTTGACACCCCTTCTCGTTTTGTAGCTTCTTGAAGCGGCTCGGGTATCTTTATCGTTGTCTCGTTCTTCTTGTATAAGAATACAACCCAAGTAAACTTGGAATAATCATCCACGATTACTATTGATTCTTAAGTGGTAGTATATTTCGAGTGAGTTATTTTGGTGTAAGCGGGTCCGAATAGATCCATATGGAGTAGTTGCAGTACTCTACTGGATGCCGGTCCAGGTATTCCCTTGAATGAGTGTTTACCTTGTTTTCCCTTCTGACATGCGGCACATGTCTGATCTTTGGAGAATATCTCATTCGGAAGTCCCTCAACCAAAGACATCCTAGCTATCTTGTTAAGAGTCTTGAAGTTCAGATGACTCAATCTTTTGTGCTTCAATTTTCCAACCGCTACTTTTGGAACTCTTAATAATTAAGCATGTATTCCTCGGACAATTGTTCCAATCTGCTGTGTAGATCGTCCCTTTCCTTGAACCAGTTAGCAAGGTTTGTTGAATGACTCAATTCCTAATCGTACACTTGTCGCTCGAGAACTCAATGCTGAATCCGTTGTCACAGAATTGTGATAATGATAGTAGATTGTGCTTTAATCCTTCGACATACCAGACACCAGTTACTTGTACATCATCATTCTCTAAGGTTCCGAATCCTTTGGTAAAACCAAAGTTATCATCACCGAAGAGTACCGTGGGCCTTCTTGTTCTTTGTAAGAGCTAAGGAGATGTTTGCTTCAAATCATGTGCCTTGAGCATCAACTATCGATGTACCGGATAGTTGCTTGATACACCTCCTTTGTTGGCGATCCCCGCGAACCCTACGCAGTCCAATCAAATCGGGCTTTAGGTACCCCTTTTGGAATTGGGTCTGGGGGTTAGTGGTGGATTTAGGGATCCACACAAGCAGAGCACTTCTATGGTAATCCGATAGATTAGAAGGTCTGATTTGTCTCCCATACAAATCAACATAATCATATGTCTCTTTATATGCTTTCTGATTAGTATGATTATTAGTGTGAGCATTGGGTGACTTAGAAGACTTGAGATTTTTCTTTATATTTTGTCTTCTTTTAATCGATGTGTTGGCTCAATTGTTGTTGGGTCGATAGCCATTTCCATTGAGTTGATCTCTGGTTATAAGGGTAGGTACAACTGCTACCATCAAAAGATTCATATCTCTTTGGCATAGATGGTCTTTGCAGTTTACCTATAGCTTGCTTATTAGGTAGCTGGCCTTGATTGGGTCTCAGATTAGATTTCCTTCTTACAAGTTGTCTCTTCGATACCTGTCTCTGCCGTCGAGTTGAGGTTTCTTCGCTAAGAACCGGGTTCTTACGTTGATTTCGGTGATGCTTAATCGATTAGGGTCCATTTCATTTCCTTTTCGATTAGGCACTGGGACAAACATTTTACTTTCATCAAAAGGTCTTTTTCCTTATCGGATACATGTTTAGCTTTTTTGTGTATCTTTGTCAGAGACTTGTTTGATTACACCCTTCTGAAGTGAATCAAACGGGGCTTTTGAGGATATAGAAGGGTTCTCATACCCAATTCCCCTCTTGTTAGTTGACGTTCGAAAATAGGTGTTCATATCTTGAACGGTTTTTGATGACTTCGTGAAAACCTCTATTTTCTTTGCGATTAAAACTATCCTCGATGAGATTTAGACTCTCATGTAGTCGGAATAGCTCATCAAATTTAGCTTGAAGGATTTTGAAATCATCGACTTCTTTGTTTGTTGATTGCTAGGCTGATCTTTGATCTGCTTCTCGATCGAGAAGATTTAACTTTTCGAGAATGTTAAGTTCTCGGTTACCTTACGAAGCAGTTTTTGATGATTCGATTCGATAGTTTTTTCTTGCGTTCTCTTTAACAAATGTGATTATATCTCGATCCTTAGCTTGTCATTTTCAGCTTCCACAATTGTATAAGTGTCTCTTGCATCGAGAGAGATCATCAAGCAATTGCTCGAGTAAATTTCGCATGTCAATCTCTCCAAATCGGCGGGTGTGCTAATGATAGCGGTGTGGAAATTGAAAAAAGCGAAGGTTTGGAGATTACCTCAGATTGGTCTTCCTCCTTGGCCATTGGCGGATTTCATCGTTATCACAAGAGAATATCGGATCTTCATGTTCGTGGAAGTCAACAACAACTTATCGGATAGAAGTCTTCTACGGATGAGTGGCGAGAATCCTCGGAAGGTGTGGATAGGAATCATCAATTCCGGATGTAACACCCGATCGACCATGGCTTTTCTATCTCTGGCGTTGCTCTCTTTCGTTCCATTTCTCTTCCTTTCTCTGGGGAGTCGGTCGAAGGCGGTCGGTCTTTGTAGTGACACGGTTTCTAAATAGTTGAAGCATGATCCTCGATCTATGGAACTTCCTCTGCCGGTGGAGTCACTCCGTCTGTAGGATCTGTCGGTGACTTCCACTTTCGATGGTATCGAACTCCTACATCAAATCTGTTATCTCTTCTCTCAATTGTGGATCATCTCTTTTTATTTTCTCTGTGATCTCTTCGATCATCGGATGCGGTTCTTTCTAGTGATCCAACTCCATCGGGTGGCCTCCATTTTTTTTTGTTGTCTTGATAGTCTCTGAGCAGAGAATCTCTCGATACTTACCAAGTTGAGTATTTGATCTTTCAAGTTTCTGGTAAGCGAGCGATCTGTTACCTTGACTCATTATGTTTCCAATGATGGTTCGATGGCCTTTGATCTGCTTCTTTGGTTGCTTTAAATGCAACCGATTTAGGCGTTGAGGCTTAAAAGAGGAAGCGTCTCTCGTCTTCATCTTGTTCTCTTTCCATTAAATCGAACTCGTGGGCTTTAAGGCTTAGGAACAAGCTATTAAATTCATATTTGAAATGTCTTGGCAATCCTTGATTACGTGACTTTCATGTCCCATTTCTTGGTGAGAGATCTTAAGATCTTGTAGTTGATATCTTTGTCTTTGGATAAAAAAACATCTCTACCAAGTTCTCGTAGCTTATTGGTGACATAGTGATCCTCCCATCGAGCTCGTTGATGGTCTCGTTGGCAACATCTTTAGCTTTTTGAACTTCACCGATTAAAAAACTTGTAGTGTTTTGTCTTTGATCGATCATTACCTTCGCACATCATCTCGGTAAAGTATCCCACATTTGTTTATGATTTTGAGATACTTTATCTTCTCCTTTGTGACTTTATCCATCGTCTTCATGATTATATGCCTGGCGATTGTATCTAGAGTATACAACTTTCTTTCTTCTGCATCCATCAGGGCTGGGCTTTTTTGTACAAGACTTCCCGGTGCAAAGTCTGGATCTCCTCCAACTGCTGGGTTGTCGTGATATATGATGATGGGTCCTCGTTCAATGACTTCTATCATTCTGCCGCTTATCGATCCTAGATGGTTGCACATATATATAGCCCAATCTGCATACTCATCAATTGAAAACTTAGGCAAATCATGATAAATGCTAGAGGTATTATCCATGCTGAGTGATTTTGAAAACGAATGAGTTTTGAAAAATGGTTTTTCAAGATCTATTCAAATGAACACAAAGATTCTTCCTCAAGAATCAATGATACTCAAAGCGTAATTATCCCGTTGAAAACCAAAACCCACCTCTCGATACCACATAGGTCGAATGGTTTTTGTGAGGTAGAACCTTCTAGGGGAGGGTGAATAGACTTCTAAAACTTTTTGTCTTGGATCCAGGTGTGATTTTGCATTGCTTTACGATCGAGTGCTAATGAGTAAAAAATGAGGAACTGATTTTCAATCTTCTGAGTGCCCGAGTCGCTACAAGAGTTTGATATCTATCGGTCTAACCGAGAGTCGCGGGCTTGTTTTAACCCGTGTGAAAACCCGGTTTTATCAATTCAGATTCTTAAGTCAGTTTTCAACCAGCTGACTAAGGTGTCAACCTCGATCGGATCGATTGCTTGGTGCGGTGAAGCTTAACTTAGAATATGTATGCAAAACGATTTTTAAACTCAAGTAGTGTGAATAGTGTAAAGCAATAAGAAAGAAACGAATCTGCGATTTAATAAGACTTTTTTATAGTGGTTCAGACCAAACCCGTCTTACGTCCACTCTTCCCTTAACACAGGGGAACCTTAACCGAACTTAACCGAACTTAACCTGCGGGACCTATATCCCTCATGGGATGGCTGAGATGTTTATTGAGTTCACACTCTAACCAAAATTGGCTTTAGATGTTTATCGAGTTCACACTCAACCGAACTAGAAATCAGAAAACTAGAATCCCTAGTCTGAAATCTTCCGGGAACAAACTTAACCTAACTTGCGTTTGTGTAAAGAATGTTTGAGGGTTCCAACTCGAAATCTATCCTGGTGTTTTAGGTAGCCAAAATGCTAGTGGATATGATTTCTTGCTAAGAACAATGGGATGAACACTCTAAGAATAATCTTCAAATATGGTGTTCTTTTTGGAAATTCGAAGGCTTTTTGCTTCTTGAGAATCTACGTTAATGATGTTGTTCCGCTTTGCTCAATTGTTCATGTGATAGTAGTTGGTCTCTTTTCCTTCCTTTCGAGTAATCCCATTTTATAGACCTCGAAATCAAATAGCCATTGGAGAGCAATTTGAATTTCGGGCTATATTAGGTAGGTTGTAGGACATGATTGTGACGTGCTCCGATTATCGGTGTGGCCGTAGGCATGATTAGCACCATTTTTGTCAGGATGCAAGTCTGATGAAGGTCAGATCGTATCCGCATTATCGTAAACTCTTTTTGTAAACGCGTGTCGCTTTCTCCTTGGCCATGAAAGTCAGCAGAAGCCTATGAGAAATTTGCATCTCTCTTCCAGCAAGTAGAAATTTGTCCGTTAGGATGATTGATATTCCTTTTGTAAAAGATTCGTCTTATACGGTGTATAATTTTGATTGTCACGGTGTGGTGACTTGATCGAAAATGGCGATCGATCTACCTTGTTGAGTCTTACATTGCAAGATCAAAAGATTGTCTTAGCTCAATATCACGGACTTGAAAATTTGAATGTAGGTCTTGAGGTCTTTTGATCTTGGTGTCTCGAGCCTCGGTGTATTGGTCATCTTGAGTCTTGAGTTTATTCTTGAGTCTTGAGCGTGGGTTTATCGAGTCTTGGTTCATCCGAGTCTTGGTGTCTATCTGAGTCTTGAGTTCATCGAGTCTTTAGGTTCATCTGAGTCTTCAGGTTCATCTGAGTCTTCAGTGTCTATCTGAGTCTTCAGGTTCATCTGAGTCTTCAGGTTCATCTGTCTTCACCTGATCTTCTGACTTCTTGTCTTCTGATTTGTTCTTAGTCTTCTGATCATCTGACCTTATCTGGGTCATCTGATACTTCGACCTGACCTATACATATTGAGTTCCCCCTCAATATGTGACCTATCTTTACATCATTCTATCTATACATTTCAATTTGGTCATCTTAATCGTATTCTAAGTCATCGATCGACTAACAGATGGAGAAAAACATTTGGTCCTATTACAACCTGTTTTGGAACTTCCATCAAAACTAAAATACAGATTTCCCAACAGTTCCCCCTCAACTTGTTACCTGTAAAATAAAACTAAGTCTAGAAACACAAACTTTCTATACAACTTAGTTTGTCCTATTACAAGGTGTTTTGTCATAATAATCAAAACTAAAATTATCCCAACAATACTTATCTTCATTCCATAACAAAATTCAAAGAAAATCTTTCTCCCTCTTTTATTTATTATGTTCAAAATTAATAGGAAAATTAGGCAACAATAATTTATTTTATTTTAAACACATTTTTCAGTTATTGGACTTTATCTTTGGACTATTTGAGGGGCTTTTAGGAGAATTAAGATTGAATTTTCCAATGGACCTTGAATTTCTAATATTGAGCCACAATATTATTCAAGTCCATAAATATTAATTAATCACACTACATAATTAATATTGCACTATCCATCTTAACCCATATTATCAATTAATATGGCTCATTGTTTGCTATTATTTCTCGTGTTTAAGATTATCTAGTCCATTAATTAATTTAAGCCACTGAATAGCTTCATATTAATTAATATATTTTTCCTTGGAGTAAGGTCAGCTCAACATTATTATCCATACCAAAAACAAATTCCACTTGCAAGATTTGGTATGATAAACTTCTGAGCCCACCAAGGGGACAAATCAAGCAAGACGTACTTGCACACGATTCTCCATATTAAATCTTAGCAATCGTCATGTAACTAATAATATTTCTCAAAGCACAAAGTATTGAATCGCATTAATTCTATACCCAACATGAATCAAAACAATAATTATTAATTCCACACGATCCTATTTAAGGGACGGGGACTAAGAAATAACTAACCACTGAGGTCTAATTCTTCTATATATTAGTATTGAAGAATTTATCCTCCTGTAGGTCCTATTCAGCGCATCATAATACACTAGTGCAATCTCTTGGTCAAGACAAGCCAATCTGAGCCTTACACTTCAACCTTTCACGATGGATTGTTCATTTCCATCTGGGTTGTGAATTCTGTACTTTGGTTACAAGAGACTTTTAATTTAATCTTTTGTGATCTGGTATCACTAAATTAACTACAATGTAACACGTACTATTTATTAAACAGGTATGCAGTAAATATATGTAACATTCAATCATATTTAAAGCATCAGTGATAAATAATTTATTTCAGCAAATAAGACAGAAATTCAGTTTGGTTATACAAAGTAAAACCATACTTTCCAGTATAACCCCAACAGAAACGAGAGCGGCGGTCCAAAATTGAGACGAAACCAGGCAGCGATATTGCATATTGAGGCAAAACAAGTCGCGCCACCGCATATCGAATCTGCCATCACATGCGGCGAAGCAGGCTTTCACGAGCATCCCGAGTCGCGGTGTGAAGCCGCCGACTCCAGAAATGTTGCGTTCGCTCACAAGTACCGGGCGGCGCGGACTGGAACATGGAACGGCGAGAAAAGAGGTTTTCCCAGAAAACCCTTGATGCACAATGAAGACGACCCAATAAACAAAACAAATAAGGGGTGTGGTTTTGTCAAACAAAACAGCCGCACCCGGTTTCAAATTAAAAAAATTAATTTTAATTTAAAAGCACACATGATATGCAATTAAAACAAGAGCCTGGAGCTCTGATACCACTGTTGGAATATACAAGCACATAAACACGTAATAAATGCGCAGCGAAAATAAACAGTTCACCAAAAACGAACAGTTAATTGCATAAACGAGTACGAATAATCATAACGAGGAATCTTACAGTAATTCGAAAGCAGATTTCTCAACTATGGTATCCATGTAATCCCCTCGTATGGATTTGCACAGATTTGTCAGCGTTGAATCTGAGATGAAATTTGCTAGGAAAATTCATATTCTAGATTTTATGGAGAAATTAGGTTTTCTTGTAGTGAATAATGAATCCCTAGGATGTCCTATATATAGGGGAAACCCAACTTAAAGATTAAGCAATCTTTATTAGGAAGATATTTCCTAATCTTGCAAATAATATCTCTTAGATATGGTTTCCCTAAATATATTTTCCTACAATAATATTCAATATATTATTCTGGGATTCCAATTTAATTAAATCTAATTTAATTAAACAGTAATAATAATTAATTCTAAATTAATATATTATTAATTAATTCTCCATAAATTAAATAGTAAATCCAATTTAACACTTAATCAACAAATTATAATCCATACAAGGGAATTACTTGTTGTGTGACCCATTGGCCCTCATATATCGAGTGATTAGTCAAACTAACGGTCTTAATTGAACCCTGTACAATAAATCATATATTCTCAATATATGAGGTACGTTGCGAGATACGTGCAACTAACTGTAATTATAATGTGGGCTATTGCGATATCTTCCTTTCATTCACGAATACTCAATTAGTCTTGAACATGATGAAGTGTCTATTAAAATAACTTAATCATATTATCTCTAATCACTAATTGATCACTTATGTCACACTTGGCCACAAAGTCCAAGTTGACGTGCATTGACCAATGACTTTGATTCAATTATGATGAGAAGATGAGTATTCTCTCTAAATCCACTTTGAGGAATGAATCCTATTCTTGGCTCAACTACCACGCACATGCACTTCGTGGTGAACCCAATTCAAGTCATATCTACCCATGGAAGAGTGCAAGCGTCGGTCATGGTCTAAGTTCATCACTCCACACATGTCGTGTGTACTGACCTCAAGTCAAAGGAGTATCACATCGCTCCCACTAACCGAGACACCCGTAGACACATATAGTGGAACTACATCAAACGGTTTCTCGGTTGGGTATACCAATACCCTCTAAGGTATCTTTGCATCCATCATGAGATACCTAGTATCTCATAGGAAGTGAGATCTTACTACACTCTCTAAGAGTATAATGTAGATCGCACACCAATCTCAATTGCATCATCAATATCCCATTCTTGATGATCCTTGATCGGGGCTATTTGAGAATCATGCTTAAGTCATCTGAGTTCTCACAATCTCAATGACAACAGTGATTCATGGGAACACAGGTAAGAACAAATGCAAACAACCAAACATAATATTCAAACAAGTGTAACGCCATACATTTAATATTAAATAAACAATAATAATATTAAACCAATACTGAATATTATCTTAGCATTATGTCCATACAAATGATTGTCTCTATGACACTAACACTAACATGAAATTGATATCATTACCTTATAAATTCATACCACTACTTTTATGAGTGTAATGGTATCAATTGATAAGTGTAGTGGTGTTTTTAAAAAAATATTATAAATAAATTGGCGATTCAAACCGGCAAACAGCCAGTTTCGATTTTTCAAACCTTGGAACCGAAATAAAACAACTATATTTAGATTTTGATTCTGATTTCCACCGGTTTCGGTTTGCCCAGGGGTGGATCTGCTGCTGGCCTGGGCTAAGCTTCAGTCCAGTGCAGATCCAACACAACTCTATACATATATATTTTATATTGTAAGTATTAGTCCAGCCCAAAAAATACTACTTCCTTTTCAATTTTAATAGTACCCTTAAAGGCCCACCAATATCTAAAACTTACACCTAATTAATCAGCCCATCTCGGCCCTCTCCAAATCAAAATGGACTAAAGGCCATTTGGATGTATGGATTTGGAAATCTATGGATTTCACACACAAATCATCACTCTTCAATTAATTTACAAATATTTAGATTTGTGAGTCTAGTTTAAAATGGAGGGATTTCAAATCCTCATCAAAACCTAGTCATTTGAAATCCCCTCATCTCTACCCCTTCCCTCCCTCTCCCCCTTCACTCTCTTCCCTAAACTCTCAAATATAAGTATTTGTAAATCCATTGGAGAGTGATGATTTGCGTGTGAAATCCATAAATTTTCAAATCCATCCATCCAAATGGAGTCTAATAGAATTGAGAGTTGGAACTTGGAACAATTCTAAAATCCATATTTCCCTATCTCTCAACTAGTCCTTTTAGGGTATGTTCGTTTCGGGCTTATAGTGGGCGTGAAAAATCCCAAATTTTAAAGTCCTAGGATTTCAAAATCTTGATGAATAGTTAAGATTTATGTTTATTATAAGATTTTATAGGGTAGGAGGTAGAAAAAATTATTGATGTGATATTACTATATTATTTTGAGTGTATTGAGAGAAAGAAAAAAAAGTAGATGATGTGAGTGTATTGAGAGAATAAAATGTAGAGTAGTAATAAGTGATGAGGTAGAGTAGTATTAATAGGATTTCAAAATCCTTAGTTTAAGTCTCAAAACAAATAGAGGTTTAAGATTGTAAAGTGCAAAGTCCATCGGGATGGTCGCGAAACGAACATACTCTTATAATATTTATATACAAATGGAAGTTGGCCTCCTCTTTTTTTAACCACCAGAGATTAACGTATTGAGATTAAAAAAACAAGAATTTTTATACAAGAGCAACCTTCTTGAAATTTTGAGTGTGGGTTGAAAATCTTACATCCAACATTCATAATTAGTATAATTTTTCTAACTTATAACCTAATTAACAATGTTTCTTTTTTAATTATTGACATATATACACATACTTAAACTATTGGTTATCGGATGCAGATTTCACCGAAATAGTCAGATATTAAAAACAATTAAAACCTTAGGGACCAGAAGTGCTACTTGTAAATATTGGGGGATCACAGATTAAATAGTTTTGAAGAAAGTGTTATTATATACTTAAAGAGACACATTTGTGTGAGACAAATATATTTGGGACATAATGATATTATATTTTTAAATGGGTTATGGGTAAGTGTTGCACCGTCAAATACAATTTTTATTATACTTAAAACATAAATGACAACAACACTTGAGTATAAGTAGTGTTGCTTTAGTTTAAACATGTGAAAACAACATGTCTTACCAAGACGGGGATGATTTATTTGTAGATTGTTGGATTTCTACTGAGAGATATTTTATTAAAGATGTAGGCATAAATTTCGATGAATTTTATGTTTTAAAACCTCATAGGACACTAACTTAAGTGAATTTCAAAATATGTTATTATATATAAATTTTAACGTTTGAAACATTCTTTTCAGCCCACCCAACATTAAATCCTCGCCCTGGGTTTGTCGGTTCCTGTTCGGAACCCCCAAACCGTCAATTCGAACCGCCGGTTTCGATTCATATGGGCAAATCTAGTGTAGACTTGTTAAAAAAGTTGATCTTAACCACTAGAACCATATCTATAAAATTGCAAGCTAAATGAGCACGGGAAGGTTCACTTTAAAAAATCTACTAATAGTGCGGACATAACCAAAACTCTAGTGTGTTTCGGCTAAACTGGTAATTAACGAGGTATTAAACAAAAAAATACGTAACATAATCAAAATTAAATTAATTATACTATTCATTAAATTAAATTAATGATTAAAAAATACATAACATAATAATATAGGGATAATTAGGAATGCCTACATGCTTTAGAGGCACATTACAACCAACCCAATGTACTATTCATTAACACTTGATTGTATGTCTAATTATCAGCATTTTTTTTCAAAAGAGCAGAGTATCGATGTATGCTCACCAAAACTTCTGGGTTTTTTATATTTTTTATTTCATTATGACGTTTATTTGATTAAATTTTAGGGCTCAATCATTTGTGTTTGTTTTGTATACAGATATATCGTAGTGGGGTTTTTTGCCGATGGATTTACAAATTTTTTTGAGTTTGCAGTTTAACGGGGAGTGTAAATTGATCGAGGTTAATGGAGCATCCTCTTTTGTTGACATCACATCATTTATTTCTCACACGTGGACTTGTTTGAAAGCAGAAGGTATATTATGTCGCGCCTCTGTTGGTAGTATGAGTAACTGTTTCTCGTCTTCACACGATGATCTGCAAAATTTGTTAGAAATATGCCATCAGTTATCTGTTAAATTACTAAATGTGGTTATTAGTAATAAATCAAATTATGTACATTCTTCTCAAGATTGTTGGGGTTATACTGAAAAGTATGCTTTTTACTTTGTATAACCAAACTGAATTTCTTGTTTATCTTCCCGGTGAAAAACCCATGAAATGCGGAAAAAATCATGAAATGCATATAAAACAGGGGTGAAGGAATGATGATTCCAGATTTTTGCGTTTAAGTCCATGTGTTGTGTTTTGCTTATAACCAAATGCATATGACAAGATAAGAACATAAAGCAATAAAGAACACAACAAAGTATAGTGGTTCGGAGACTCAAGCTCCTATATCCACTCTCCCTGTTCCAAGGGAAATTCCTTCAAACTGGACTTATCACCCTCTCGGGCTCGCCTCAGAACTTATCACCCTCCACGGGATTGCCTACAAGCTTTCAGGCTGACTCAATGCAGCTTACTCACTTTTCTACCTTGAGTTTTCTGGCTGACTCACTGCATCTTACTAACTCTTTACAGCTCCAACAATCACACAAACTACCTAACAATAGGGTTTGGGTTTGGTTGGTGTCTCCAACTAGGTTGAGATTTTCCCTTACATTTGTTTAGCCTCAATGCTAAGGTTGGGAAAATCTCTCTAAGCTTAGGATATATCTTGGGTTGCTTAGATTGGGTTTAAGAACACTCTTGAATATATTTGTATATCTACAGACTTGTGTTCTATGGTGGGAATACTTGAGTATGTGTCTTCTTGGCTCTGTAGCATCTTTTGCCACATTCTCCACACTCTCCACGCTCTCCACACTCTCCACACTTTAAAATGATGAAAGACCTTGTATTTATAGTGTGGATTTGAATGTTACCGTTGGAGAGAATCACATTCAAATCCATACTATTCTGTAAGTTCTACAGCTTCTTCAGGCTGGTTGTCTTCCTCTCATTGGTCCACGTCAGCTGAATCTAACGGCTATATTCTTCAGTTTCTCTGAGTCTTCAGGATTCTCTGAGTCTCAGGTTTCTCGATTTAGCAGACTTCTCTTCAGAGGACCTTGTCTGATCAGGTATATCGACACTCAAGGACATCGAGTTGATTTATCGACTTGACACATCGACCCTCAGTCACTTTTACTCCTTGACCCTCGTGTCACTTGACCCAGCTATCGATTTCTTCTTGATCGATATGATGTTTCAAACCGATCGGATAAACACATCTTCAAGTCAACATATCGGGATAGATCAAAGTTAGCATATCGGTTATCTTATCTGATCTCGATCACGTCTGATCTTGATCAGTCTCATCATGCGCTCCTCTTACGATCCGCAACCTTACATTACGATCTTACGGCCGGTTTCTTTCTAATCAACTTGTTTGCTCTTACGATCACTAGATCATTTCTTTTATTCTCCGATCATCCGATCAGTTCTCATTACGGTCATCCGATCTTACGATATTTAGTTTTTTTTTCTTCTCTTCTGATTTTGCACAGCTCATCAGTTAACTCCGGAACTCATCTTACTCATCTGATCTCGATCAGTCTCATCTGCAGCCTTGTCTGATCTCGATCATCTAATTCTGATTTCGTGAGTTCCCCCTCAACTTGTTCTCTCATTCCCCCTCAACTTGTAATCTGTAAATTAACTTCAATAACACAAGTTGATAATGTTTTGGCATAATTCATCAAAACTAAAATATCCCAACAATTTCTCCCTTTTTGATAATGACGCCAAAACATTAAGATATATGTATTTTTAAAGAAACGGGTTTTCGTTTAAAAAGACCAGTTCAACTGATCACATTAAAAGTGATCTTTTGAACTCCTTCTTTGATACCACTTGTTTGTCCCGGTGAAAAACCCATGAAATGCGGAAAAAATCATGAAATGCATATAAAACAGGTGTGAAGGAATGGTGATTCCAGATTTTTGCGTTTAAGTCCATGTGTTGTGTTTTGCTTATAACCAAATGCATATGACAAGATAAGAACATAAAAAAAAAAAAGAACACAACAAAGTATAGTGGTTCGGAGACTCAAGCTCCTATATCCACTCTCCCTGTTCTAAGGGAAATTCCTTCAAACTGGACTTATCACCCTCTCGGGCTTGCCTCAGAACTTATCACCCTCTCGGGCTCGCCTCAGAACTTATCACCCTCCACGGGATTGCCTACAAGCTTTCAGGCTGACTCAATGCAGCTTACTCACTTTTCTACCTTGAGTTTTTCTCGTCGACTCCTTTGCATCTTACTAACTCTTTTCTGGCTCAACAATCACACAAACTACCTAACAATAGGGTTTGGGTTTGGTTGGTGTCTCCAACTAGGTTGAGATTTTCCCTTACATTTGTTTAGCCTCAATGCTAAGGTTGGGAAAATCTCTCTAAGCTTAGGATATATCTTGGGTTGCTTAGATTGGGTTTAAGAACACTCTTGAATATATTTGTATATCTACAGACTTGTGTTCTATGGTGGGAATACTTGAGTATGTGTCTTCTTGGCTCTGTAGCATCTTTTGCCACATTCTCCACACTCTCCACGCTCTCCACACTCTCCACACTTTAAAATGATGAAAGACCTTGTATTTATAGTGTGGATTTGAATGTTACCGTTGGAGAGAATCACATTCAAATCCATACTATTTCAGAAGTTCTACAACTTCTTCAGTTTGGTTGTCTTCCTCTCATTGGTCCACGTCGAAATTTGAATCCTTGGCTATATTCTTGATTTTCTCACGAGTCTTGAGGATTCTCTGAGTCTCGGGTTTCTCGATTTAGCGAGACTTCTCTTGAGAGGACCTTATCGTCGGGTATCTTGACACTCGAGGCGACCGAGTTGATTCATCGACTTTCGAGACATCGACCCTCAGTCACTTTTTACTCCATGACCCTGGTCACTTGACCCGAGCTATCGATTTCTTCTTACGATATCGATCATTTCGTGATCGGATAAACACATCTTCAGTCATCATATCGAGGATAGCATCAGTCGATTACATTAAGATAGCATATCGGGTTATAATATCTCGATCTCGATCCGTCGATCTTGATCGGTCTCATACACTCCTCTTACGATTCGCAACCTTACATTACGATCTTACAGCCGATTTCTTTCTAATAAACATTTTGCTCTTGATCACTAGATCTGACTCGTCTTCATTCTTGATCATCGATCGGTCTGTTGCGGTCATCGATCTTACGATCGGTGGCTTAGTTTTTTCTTCTCTTACGATTTTGCGGCTCATGGGTTAACTCCGGAACTCATCTTACTCATCTGATCTCGATCAGTCTCATCTGCAGCCTTGTCTGATCTCGATCATCTACTTCTGATTTCGTGAGTTCCCCCTCAACTTGTTCTCTCATTCCCCCTCAACTTGTAATCTGTAAATTAGCTTCAATAACACAAGTTGATAATGTTTTGGCATAATTCATCAAAACTAAAATATCCCAACAATTTCCCCCTTTTTGATAATGACGCCAAAACATTAAGATATATGTATTTTTAAAGAAACGTGTTTTCGTTTAAAAAGATCAGTTCAACTGATCACATTAAAAGTGATCTTTTGAACTCCTTCTTTGATACCACTTGTTTGTCCCGGTGAAAAACCCATGAAATGCGGAAAAAATCATGAAATGCATATAAAACAGGGGTGAAGGAATGGTGATTCCAGATTTTTGCGTTTAAGTCCATGTGTTGTGTTTTGCTTATAACCAAATGCATATGACAAGATAAGAACATAAAGCAAAAAAGAACACAACAAAGTATAGTGGTTCGGAGACTCAAGCTCCTATATCCACTCTCCCTGTTCCAAGGGAAATTCCTTCAAACTGGACTTATCACCCTCTCGGGCTTGCCTCAGAACTTATCACCCTCTCGGGCTCGCCTCAGAACTTATCACCCTCCACGGGATTGCCTACAAGCTTTCAGGCTGACTCAATGCAGCTTACTCACTTTTCTACCTTGAGTTTTCTGGCTGACTCACTGCATCTTACTAACTCTTTACAGCTCCAACAATCACACAAACTACCTAACAATAGGGTTTGGGTTTGGTTGGTGTCTCCAACTAGGTTGAGATTTTCCCTTACATTTGTTTAGCCTCAATGCTAAGGTTGGGAAAATCTCTCTAAGCTTAGGATATATCTTGGGTTGCTTAGATTGGGTTTAAGAACACTCTTGAATATATTTGTATATCTACAGACTTGTGTTCTATGGTGGGAATACTTGAGTATGTGTCTTATTGGCCCTGTAGCATCTTTTGCCACATTCTCCACACTCTCCACACTTTAGAATGATGAAAGACCTTGTATTTATACTGTGGATTTGAATGTTACCGTTGGAGAGAATCACATTCAAATCCATACTATTCAGTAAGTTCTGCAGCTTCTTCAGGCTTGTTGTCTTCCTCTCATTGGTCCACGTCCGCTAAATCTAACGGCTATATTCTTTCGTTTCTCTGAGTCTTTAGGATTCTCCGAGTCTCCAGGTTTTCTCGGAGTCTTAGGTTTCTCGATTCAGCAGACTTCTCTTGATTGGACCTTATGCGATCGGTACAGCGACACTTTCGGTCGGGATTTGATTCGTTGATTTTTTGACCGGACATCGACCCTCGGTCTTTTACTCCTTGACCCTCGGTCACTTGACTCGAAGCTATCTCGATATCTTCTTACGATCGATCATTTCGTTGATCGAGATCAACCATCTTCGGTCAACATATCGAGGATAGCATCGGTCGATTTACATCGAGGTTAGCATATCGGGTTATCTTATCGATCTCGATCCCGTCTAATCTTGATCGGTCTCATACGCTCCTCTTACGATGCGCAACCTTCTCTTACGATCTTACGGTCGGTTTCTTTTTGATCGACTTTTCTTCTTCTTCGATCACTAGATCATTTCATATGTTCTTCCGATCATCCGATTCCGGTTCGTTTCGGGTCATCGATCTTCGATCAATTTGTTTTAGCTTTTTTCTTCTCTTCCGATTTTGCACGGCTCATCATTAACTCGGAACTCATCTTACTCATCCGATCTTGTTGGGAAATCAAGAATTTAGTTTTGATGGAAGTTCCAAAATAGGTTAGTAAGAGGACCCGGTCGGACCATTAATCGACCGATGACTTAGAATCGATTAAGATGACCAAATTTAAATGTATAGATAGCTGATGTAAAAGATAGGTCACGTATTGAGGAGGAACTCAATATGTATAGGTCAGGTCGAAGTATCAGATGACCCAGATAAGGTCAGATGGTCAGAAGACTAAGCACAAATCAGAAGACAAGAAGTCAGAAGATCAGGTGAAGACAAGAAGACATCAAGACTCGGGGAGATGAACTCAAGACTCGGGATGAACTCAAGACTCGGATGAACTCAAGACTCAGATAGACACTAAAGACGGGGATGAACTCAAGACTCAGATAAACCTGAAGACTCAGTAACAAACCTGAAGACTCAGTATGACTGAATACGCTGAGGCTCAGAGACACCTGAATATCAAAAGGCCTGAAGACCTATATCAGTAGAGTCTTCATATTGAGCTAAGACAATGTGCATCTGGAGACTCAACAAGGTAGACTAATCAGTTACCTGATCAAGTCAGCTCACACCTGGTAACAATCTAAAAGATACACCAGACAAGACGAATCTTCTACAAAAGGAATATCAATCGTCTAACGGACAAATTTCGAAGTCTTGGCCTACTCAAGGAGAAAGCGATACGTGCACAAAAAGAGCTGACAATGCGGGATACGACGCTGCGGACAAAAACGGGGCTAATGATGCCTACGTCCACGCCGATAATCGGAGCACGTCACAATCATATCCTACAACCTACCTAATATAGCCCGAAATTCAAATTGCTCTCCAACGGCTCTTTGATTTCGAGGTCTATAAAATGGGATTGCTTGTCAATTGAAGACAAGAGACAACTAGCAAAGAACGAACACGGAGACACCGCAAAAGAAGCAAAAGCTACAGCAAAATCTCCGCTCAAAGAACACTATATTTGAAGATTATTCTTAGAGTGTTCATCCCATTAGTTCTTAGCAAGAAATCCTATCCACTGGCATTTTGGCTACCTAATATAGCCCAAAATTCAAATTTCTCTCCAACGACTCTTTTATTTCGAGGTCTATAAAATGGGATTGCTCGAAAGGAAGAAATAGAGACCAACAACTATCACATGAACAATTGAGCGAAGCGGAACAACATCATTAAAGCAGATTCTCAAGAAGCAAAAAGCCTTCAGAATTTCCGCTCGAAGAACACCATATTTGAAGATTATTCTTAGAGTGTTCATCCCATTGTTCTTAGCAAGAAATCCTATCCACTAGCATTTTGGCTACCTAAAACACCAGGATAGATTTCCAGTTGGAACCCTCGAACATTCTTTACCCAAACGCAAGTTAGGTTAAGCTTGTTCCCGGAAGATTTCAGACTAGGGAATCTAGTTTTTCGATTTCTAGTTCGGTTGAGTGTGAACTCGATAAACATCTGTAGAGTGTGAACTCAATAAACATCTGGGCCATCCTTTGAAGGATATAAGTCCCGCAGGTTAAGTTTGTAGAGTGAGAACTCGGTAAACATCTCGGCCATCCCGTGAGGGGTATAAGTCCCTCAGGTTAAGTTCGGTTAAGGTTCCCCTGTGTTAAGGGAAGAGTGGACGTAAGACGGGTTTCGTCTGAACCACTATAAATGTCTTGTGTGCATTTACTTGCTTTCTTATTGCTTTACACTATTCACACAACTGAGTTTAAAACAACATACATATTCTAAGTTAAGCTCAGTCTGCACCAAGCAACTGATCTGATCAGTTTGACACCTTAGTCAACTGGTAGAAAACTGACTTAAGAATCTGAATTGATAAAACTGGTTTTTCACACGGGTAAAAACAAGCTTCCACACCATTCAGTTAAACTGACAGATATCAAGATGATCTGCCCTTAGGCACTCAGTAAGATTGAACATCAGTCTAAACTGATACACTAGCACTCTGATAGGGTAATCTGTAGTTCACACCTGATCCGCACAAAAAGTTTTGGAAGTCTACTCACCCCTCCCCTCTAGACTTCCACCCTCACCAAACCCGTTCAGGACCTACAAGTGGTATCAGAGCGGTGGTTCTATAGACCACTGGGTTTGAGTATCATCGATTCTTGAGGAAGAATCTTTGTGGTCATTTGAACAGATCTTGAAAAACTATTTTCAAAACTCATTCGTTTTCAAAATTACTGAGCATGGATAATACCTCTTGCATGTATCATGATTTGCCTAAGTTTTCAATTGATGAGTATGCAGATTGGGCCATATATATGTGCAACCATCTAGGATCCATAAGCGGCAGAATGATGGAAGTCATTGAACGAGGACCCATCATTATATATCACGACAACCCAGCAGTTGGAGGAGATCCAGAATTTGCACCGGGAAGTCTTGTACGAAAAAGCCCAGCCCTGATGGATGCAGAAGAAAGAAAGCTGTATACTCTAGATACAATCGCCAGGCATATAATCATAAAGACGATGGATAAATTCACAAAGGAGAAGATAAAGTATCTCAAAACCGCGAAAGCAATGTGGGATACTCTTGCTGAGATATGCGAAGGAAATGATCAGATCAAAGACAGCCGACTACAACCTGAACTGGTGAAGTTCGAAAAGCTAAAGATGTTGCCCAACGAGACCATCAACGAGCTCGATAGGAGGATCACCATGTCAGTAAATAAGCTACGAGAACTTGGAAGAGAGATGTCATACAAAGATACCAACTACAATATCTTAAGATCTCTCACCAAGAAATGGGACATGAAAGTCACGATAATCAAGGATTGCCAAGACATTTCAAAGATGAAGCCGAGTAGCTTGTTCCTAAGCCTTAAAGCTCATGAGTTCGATTTAATCGAAAGAGGACAAGCAGGTGAAGACGAGACGCCTGCTGAAGCCTCAACGTCTAAATCAGTTGCATTTAAAGCAACCAGCAGCAGATCGAGGGCCACTGAACATGTTGGAAACATAATGAGTCAAGCAGAACAGACGCTCGCTATACCGAAGAAACGGAAAGAACAAATACTCAAGCTTTGGTAAGTATCGAGATTCTACAAAGGACTATCAAGACAACAGAAGAAACAGGAGGCCAACTGACAGATCATTAGAAAGAACCAGATCTGATGATCGAAGAGATCACAGAGAAGAAAAGAAAAGAGATGATCTGATAGATGAGAGAAGAGATAACAGATCTGACAGAAGGAGTTCAGATTACCATCAGAAAAGGAAGTCACCTGACAGATCCTACAAACGGAGTGACTCACCTGGCAGAGAAAGTTTCAGAGATTGAGGATCGCGGTTTCAATCTGCGAGAAACCAGTCACTACAAAGACCGACTACCCCGACCGATTCTCGAGAGAAAGGAAGAGAAACGAGAATAGAAGAGAGCAACGCCCAGAGATAGAAAAGCCTTGGTTGTTTTATACATCCGAATTGATTATTCTATCCGCCTTTCCGAGGACTCGCTACTCATCTCAGAGAAGACTTTCATTCGATAAGCGATCTTTATTGACTTCCACGAACATGAAGATCTGATATTCTCTTCAGATAACAATGAAATCTGTCTGATGGTAACTGAGGAACTTAACATTCTGAAAGTTAAATCTTCTGATCAGGAGAAGCAGATCAAAGATCAGCTAGCAATCAACAAACAGCAAGCTGATGATTTAAAAATCCTTCAAGCTAAATTTGATGAGCTATTCCGACTACATGAGAGTCTAAAATCTACTGAGGATAGTTTGCGCAAGAAAATAGAGGTTTTCACGAAGTCATAAAAAACCGTTCAAGATATGAACACCTATTTTTGAACTCCGACTAACAAGAAGGGAATTGGGTATGAGAATCCTTCTACATCCTCAAAAGCCCCATTTGATTCACTTCAGAAGGGTGTAATCAAACGAGTCTCTGACAAAGATACACTAAAAGTTAAACTTGTATCTGATAAGGGAAAAAGACTTGCTGAGCAATTAAGGCAGTGCCTAATCGAAAGGAACAAAATGGACCCTAATCGATAAAGCATCACAAAGAATCAATCCTTAAAAACCAGTTCTTCGAAGAAACCTCAATCGATAGATTAGGTATCGGAAAGACAACCCAGAAGAGAAAAATATAACCGAGACCCAATCAAGGTCACCGCCTAATAAGCAAGCTATAGGAAACCGCAGAAGACCACCTATGCCAAAAAGATATGAATCTTTTGATCGTACCTACCCTTATTAGAGATCTCGGAAGACTTTGAGCCAACCTGGATTAAAAAGAAGATAAAATATAAAGAAAAAATCTCAAGTCTTCTAAGTTATCAAGGTAATAATCATACTAATAAAGAAAGCATATAAAGAGACATATGATTATGTTGATTTGTATGGGAGACAAATCGAGACCTTCTAATCTAGAGTTCTCTGTTTTGTGGATCCCTAAATCCACCACTAACCCCCCAAGACCCAATTCAAAGGGGTACCTTTTGATTGGGTAGCAACCGCCAACAAAGGAGGTGTACCCTACATCGATAGTGGATGCTCAAGGCACATGAGATAAAACATCTCTTAGCTTTTACAAAGAACAAGAAGGCCAGCGTGTACTCTTCGGTGATGATAACTTTGGTTTTACCAAAGGATTAAAGAGAATGATGATAAAATGGAATAAAGGATTAAAAAATCTCAAGTCTTCTAAGTTATCCAAGCGACTATACGATTAGGGAATAATCAACAAACCTTGCTAACCTGGTTCAAGGAAAGACACATATAAAGCCCAAAGACATGCTTAATTGTTAAGATCCAAAATGTTGATTGGCTATAAAGACAAAAAGAATGAGCCAAATCAAAACTCTTAACAAGATAGCTAGGATGTCTTTGGTTGAAGGACTTCGAATGAGATATTCTCTAAAGATCGACATATCCCGCATGTCGAAAGGAAAAACAAGTTAAAGCCTCATTCAAGGGAATACCGGACCAAAGATCAAAGAAAAAGAATCGCTCCCATATGAATCTATTCGGACGTTACACGGTCGGTCTCGGTGGGATTAAATATACTCTAGTAATCGTGGATGATTATTCCAAGTTTACTTGGGTTGTATTCTTATATAAGAAGAACGAGACAATGACTAAGTTACCCGAGCCGCTTTCAAGAAGCTACAAAAACTAAGGTTATCAAGATAGTAAAAAATCATATCGATAAAGGTACAGAGTTCCCGAATTCCTTTTATTACTGATTTTTGCATTGAGTTTGGTATCTGAAAGAAAAACGTCACCGCAAGAACGCCACAACAAAATGGAGTATAAGCGGAGAAGCAGAACTCCTCAATGAAGTCGCCAAGACTATGTTATTTGAACATCGCGGCGTATAATCAACATCGCATGCCATACTTAGAGTGGATGTTCTCTCGACTAAGACTCACTTCAAAACACCTTATGAACTATGGAAGTAAAACCTCGCGGTTTCATACTTCCATGTTTTTGGGTGCAAGTGTTTCAACACAACAATGGGAAAATTCTCTTTTGAAGACGTTTGAGGCCAATAGAAGAGAAGCATAAGGATATTCCTCATCCAAAAAGGAAGAGTTTACAACAAACGAACCCTAGTTGTGGGAAACACCACATGGTCTTTGATGAGCCAACAAGAGAAAGAGGAGGATCAACCGGACCGACAGAAAAAATGGATTTAAGCATCAAGGAGAAATCAAGTTTGGAACTTGATTGATTCAACATGTCAATCGGACCCAAAAGGTACGCATTAACCGCTGCTGAAGAACCATTATACCGAGATAAAGATCAAGAACCATCCGGGTTCGGGGGAACTCTGGTTCCTATGAATGACATGGCACATGACGAGTCCAATTCACCGAGACATGTTCTTATCAAGTGGATCATAATTCGCGACTACTCCCAATCACTAGTAATGAATTACTATCGATATGGATGATGTTCTCCAAAGTAACCACATCGAACGAATGATCTCGGATTGTCATCCAACCGATCGATTATCGGAGACCCATAAGAGTCAAAACTAGACATCGATTGGTGAAAGGTCATATCTTTGTTGTTATCTGTCTTTGAAGGAACCAACTATAGTAGAGGAAGCTCTATATGATGAAGTGGATTCTAGCCATTTGCAGGTTTGAGAGGAATCAAGTTTGGAAATTGGTGACGAACCAACTCATCAAGACGTAATTGGCACGGAAGTGGGTATTCAAGAACAAGAGAGGTGAGAAAAATGTCATAACCGGGGAATAAGGCAAGACTTGTTGTTAAGGGGTATTCAAATGAATGATTAATGAGACCTTTGCATTCTTAAAGCCATTCGGCTATTTTTTCGCATATACTAGAGGGTTCACAGTATCAAATGAATGTAAAGAGTGCATTCTTAAACGGGGTACTAGCAGAGGAAGTTTATGTCGAACAACCTCCAGGCTTTGAAAAAGGCAACCAAGTGTACCATTTAAGGAAAGCTCTTTACGGCCTGAAACAAGCTCCTCGAGCTTGGTATGATACACTCTCTCAGTTCTTGATAGATAGTGGGTTCACTAAAGGAATAGTGGACAGAACCTTATTCAGAATAGAAGATGGAGAAGATATTCTGATGGTTCAGATTTACATGGACGACATCATCTTCGGATCTCCCAACAAGAAGCTATGTGAGAAGTTCAGCAAATTGATGCAAGGGAAGTTCGAGATGTCCATGATGGGTCAGATGAATTACTTTCTGGGTTTACAAGTCAAGCAGAGTACAGAAGGGATATTCATCTGCCAGACGAAGTACACAAGGAATCTACTGGCAAAGTTTGGAGTTCAACATTGCAAGGAAGCCAGAATTCCCATGATGACCGGGTTCAAGATGGATCCAGATGAAGATGGTCAGAAAGTTAATCAGAAAGAATATAGAGCTCTGATTGGATCACTACTATACCTGACTGCCAGCAGACCAGACATTACTTTTGCAGTAGGTATGTATGTGTCAGATTTCAAGCAAATCCAATGCAAAGCCACCTAGAAGCAGCTAAGCGGATTCTCAAATATCTGAAGGGGACTATAAACCTTGGTTTATTTTACCCATCAGATGATAATCTAGAGCTTAGTGGGTATTCTGATTCAGATTACGGAGGTTGCAGAATCGACAGGAAGTCAACCTCAGGATCATGTCAGTTTCTGGGAAATAAACTGATCTCTTGGTTTTCGAAGAAGCAGACATCAGTTGCGACATCTACTACTGAAGCAGAATATATGGCTGCAGGAAGCTGTTGTTCCAAACTGCTCTGGTTAAGTCAGCAGCTGAGGGATTACAACATCGTAGCTAAAAACGTACCTATATTCTGTGACAGTAATAGTGCTATTGCAATCACTTAGAATCCTGTTCTACATACAAGATGCAAGCATGTGGATGTCAGACACATTTTTATCAGAGATCAAGTTGAAAAGAAGAATATCAGGATGGAAAAGATTCATACTGACAAGCAGAAAGCTGATATCTTAACTAAGACGCTAGCTGAGATCAGATTCAAAGAGTTATGCAACGAGCTAGGGCTTCTGGATCTTGGAGAAAATGCACCAGATATGGTTGAAGGACTGATCTCCAGAACCAGTTGGTTAAAAGACTAACCAGGATAAGTGGAATCAGTTGAGTTAGGAATCTCAACTGATCAGACGACCAGACAAGGAGCCGATCTGAAGTTCAGATAAGGAGTAGATCAGAAAGTCAGATAAGTAGTCGATCTGAAGTTCAGACAAGGAGCAGATCAGTTCAAGACATATCAGATTAAGGGGGAACTGATCAGATTGGAAGATTACTTTATAAGTTGATTAAAGCTACAGTCAACAAGCAAGTCAAGAGTAAAGCTACAGATCGCATAAGTCAGCAGAAGCAACACAACAATGAAATAACAGATTTTTTCATTAATAAAGACACGGAGGTCAGATTTACAAGTTACAAGTGATATCACAAGCTACAAGTGCTACAAGCTATCGTCAAGTGGTATTACAAGTACAAGAAGACCCGGAGGTCGATACATAAACCATAAGCCCTAAGACAACCCTAGGCAGGGAAGGAGAGAGAGAGATTTTAAGAGCTGATGCTCTCAGACTCTCCGACCTAGGGGGCACAGAAAAACTTTTAGAATCCTGAAAGCCGCTCTTAGAGTCTCGGAGTGAGGAGCGAGAGCGAGCCTTGAAGGATCTTTAAGCTAGGAGCCCTTAGACCTAAAATCAATGGGCTTTCCAGCTGTTAAATGGGACACAGTGCCACAGGTTTGGTCACAAAGACCATATGGCCATGAGTGTCTCATGCAAATATTGAGTTTGATACACTATTTTGTATATCAAACCCATGTTTTGTTTCAGACTAAGTCTGTTGATGCTTATTCCGTCATCTCGATAGGCGCACAAGGTGCATACGATTAGGCGAAGTGCCTTCTCATTTGCCTTAGCAAATCCGCCTCCCTGGTGGTAAAGAAGCTTAACATTGATCGTATGTGAAATATTAGATGATGACGAAAGCAGTTTGAAGGAACACACAAGGTTGATTTGAGAAGTTGAATTCATTGGAAAAGGGCTAAAGGTTCCCACCGGAAGTTTCACCGGAAATAAGGAACTCATCGGAAAAGCATGAAGGATATGCTAAAGAAGATGAAATGGTTTATGTTGTGTTGTTTGCCTAACACCCCAGGCTAATTTATAGAAGGAAATTAGGGGTATAAATGCAAATTTTATCTTCTCAGAAGATCTTAAGAGAAATTTGCATCAACAACGCGTCAGGAACACGCGGCTAATGGTTGGATGAGTTAACGGTGTGATTAAATCACAGCGTATCTATGCCATTATTACAGAATGTCAAATCGCGCCGATTTGGGAATCGAGGCGACTTTTGGACTCCCCGAAGTAAAAGTTTTGGCAGGAGTTGACTTCAGTAAATACGGGCTGATTAGAAGAAGACTGAAGGATAAAGAGTATCAGATAAGTGGATCAAATAAGTAGCGAAGTGTTTCAAGCAAGAATCTGATCAGATAAGTGAGATATTGTTGGGAAATACATGAGGCAACCATCAGATAAGTCAACAAAGTACCAGATCAGATCACCGTGGTAACTGATTGATTACAATATCAATTAGTCAGATACGCTCTCTTACTTATCTCTTTCTGAATACCTTATATGCGTTATTTAAATAATTGATTTATTTTACTCTGTTCATGACGCATGCTCTGCAAAGCTTTTAATGCGGACTTGGAAATGTGTTTTTAATGCGTACTTGGAAATGTGTTTTTAATGCGTTTTATTGCGAATTTTCGAGTCCGAAATACGAGAAGACTACTTTTCTCAACAGTGCGATCAAAATACTTTTTGGCCAACTAATCTCAGCCACTGATTTCAAAACACGGATACTTGAGTACTTTGGAAAGTTGTGCAAAAAGGTTTTCCCTCGTTTTCTATAAAATCCAAATCTTTCCAGAAAAACCTCTTTCCATTACTTCGTCTTCTCAAAGTTCTTAAAAGACCATTTTTTTTTCTTCAAAATCTTCAGAGAATTACCTTCGAAATTATTTGATTCTACTCTTCTGATTTCTAAATCTTTCGAATCAATTTCTGGTAATTTCTTGTTTTAATTAATTGCATGATCTCAATTTCTCTCTGGTACCTAGGTTTACAAGTTGTGATTCTGTAATTTTTATTAGATCTAAACGCTTATTTGCTAAATTGATGCTAAAATTACAAGTTTGACTATATTTATTGAAATATCTTACTCAAACTAAACATCAATTTGCATATCGTACAGAAATGACACATCTTGTTTCACGACAGGCCAAGGGAAAAAGTTCTGCAATTTTTCATCGATGAAGAAAGACATCATTGATGAAAAGTACGTAGTCTTCACCATCACCTCAGACCCTGAATCGCTGGAAATTCTGTAGTGCTTGCGAGCGTGTGGACTTGAACACTATTGCTCTACACATCAGAACATCGTCCACGCACATGAAGCTCTGGAGTTTCTATACAATCTGCAGAGGGATGAAGACATTGATGCTGACCTGATTTATTCCGTTGGAGGACTGGAAGTGCGAGTGTCGAATGACGATCTCCAGAGGATATTCGGCCTAACTCGAGGAAGCATCAATCCAGAGACCTACACGACTGATGTAGGAGAAAAGGGATTTCTTGAAGCCGAGTTATTGAGACCAGCAAATAAGGAGAACACGACGAACGTCAAAGCCTCCTATCTGAAGACAAAATATCGCCTTCTTCTTGAAATTGTTCAGAAGGTGATCATGTGCTCAACCTACAGTCTTGATGCAGTCACTTCATACAAGATAAGTGTCATGGCTGCACTAATCAAGAAGGCTTCAGATATCGATTGGTTGGGTATGGTCAAAGCAAGACTGAGAAAAGACTCTGGGAAGTTCGAACTGACCCAGAGCAATGAAGTGTGCTTATCTTCTAAGTGCTCATTCATACACAAAATCTCTATCATTCTGTCAGATAAGCTGCCACAAAATTATAAATGGATCGAGAATGGAGCAAAGATATACCAAGCAAAGCACAATTCCATATTGGGCAAAGATGAGTCCCTACCTGGACAATCTGATGAGGATCCAACTCCTTATGTGCCCAAACCCAATGGAGAAAAGAAGGGAAAAGATAAGGCAACTGCATCGTCTGAAGTGCAGGAAAAGGCCGTTCCAGAGAAGAGGATGAACAGGAAGGATCTGGCCAAGAAATCGGATGCTCATCGGAAACGTCAGAAGAGAGTCTCATCTCCTCTGAAAACTGCTCCAAGTTCTGCCCAGCAAGTCAGCAGAACGAAGGATTTGATGCAAGTGAGATCAGACGAAGAGATAGCAGTCCGCTCTGAGCAAACTATCAGAGAAGTAAGGGAAGAGCAGATGATCGCAGCAGAAGGGGAGAAATCTATCAGAGGGATAGAAGTGGAGCAATCTGAGGAAGAATCACCATCTGATTCTCTGCCTCTCACCAAGATCTTCCAAAGAGAAAGATCGCCAACGCCCACTTCCAAATCACCATCACCCTCTCCTCAAAAGTCATCACCACCATCCTCTCCCCACAAAACCTTCTCACCTTCACCCTCGCCTATCAGATCACCAACATCTCCCACACCACCAATCAATGAACCCGTTCAGGAAACTGAACACCCTCAACACGCTAAAAATGAACCTAAACCACAAATATCCCAATCTCCAATCAAGTCATAGGAGCCTGAGAGATCCGACAAGCGAGTGTCCGTCTCTCATAATCCCTTCAATACCAGAACCGTGCTTGCTTCACCTGCTCCAGAAAGCACCATCATAAGGATAATGAAGCAACAGATCAAGAAGTATCTGCTTGATCTATGCCCTGGATTGGATCAACATCCCGCATCCAAAGAATAGATAGAAGAGATAGTGTTCTGGAGGGATATCAGACTGAAGAGCATTGAAGAATTTATGATTCTAATGACAACTCTGGGATCAGATTTCTTTGTAGACTTGGAGTTGAAATGTCTAAACAATGCTGGGATTGAAAGTGCTGTTGAATTGACATCTGATGATGATATCAGATGGTTGATTCACGAAAGGCTCGGTATTGCTGATAACAGGGAGGAAACCATTCAACCTCCTACAGATCATGAGGGAGATGCCGATGAACCAAGAATGGGTACTGCAGATGAGACCCGACTTGGCAAGGCTTCAACATCTAAACAGACTGCTACGATGAGCTCTGATACCCTAGATCATCATACTCAAAAGATTCATGATGGGATCAAGACTGAATTTGAAGACAACCGCAGCCAGCCACAAAGCAGACCGATGAAGCGATTTGAAGATGAGCAAGCAAAACTAGTTGACAAGGAACGAAGTCACACAGTTGGGATGCACAATGCCATCCTTGCTGAAGTAATGCAACTAGTATATCCTCTTGCTGAGAAGCTCAAACTCTAGTCTGACAAACTCTCAGTTCAGACAGAGATGCTCAATCAGACACATGTACTTTTGGAAAGTGTTCGGGCATCCTCGACAAAACCAACAACCACTTGGATATGGGTTGGAAACATTTTCTAGCTTCTACAGAACGAAAGCAAGACAGAAATCGAACCGCTCTCGGGACGCTTCTACACTCCTGCACCTTCTGCCACCGTTCAGATCACTCCTCTTGTTGTCGAGGAACTCAAAGAGGAGATCTCACGGCAATTAACTGCTCTAAACCGCAAGATGTCCAACCTCTTTGATGAAACCAAAAAGGGGGAAGGAAAAGAGAATAAAGAGAAGAAAGAAAAAATGACTCGCATTACGCTTGGTAACTTTTTCATCTCTACTAAAAACCATCAGATGTCGACTTGCCAGCCACTCCATCTACCGATCTCGTTGCGGAAATGAAATAAACTTTGGAGCAACATAGCAAAGAGATCGTTGAGCAGAAAAGTGCTCTTTCAGAGGTTACTGCCAGAGTCGACAAGATTGAAGACTTTTCTTCGTTCGTTCAGAAAAGAATGGAAAATTATGATCAGGCCAAGAACCTTGAACTCACTAAGAAAAATTAGTGAAGAAGATTTAACAAGATGAACCCGAGCGGACGGACTCGAGGAGAAAGAAAGGCAAAGGCAAGATGATGAAAGCAACTGCAGAAGATCAGAGACAAGGCCAGCTATTCTCCACCAAAAGCCAGATGACTCCTGAACAAGTTCAAGAGCAGACAAGACAGAGAATAAGAGAGGCCACAATCAAGAAGCAGGTTAGCAGAGGGGATCGAACATCGCTACATCCGGAAGGAAGATGAAGAACGGTAACTAAGCAGAGGAGATTGCTTGGGAGAAGAATGCCCTTCCCAAGACTGTTAAAGGCATCCTTCACAGACGGCAAGATCCGCTTCTGAATGGGATCGATCGTAGAGGAGAATGGTTATGTGACGTCTACATCCTGGAGAAGATTCCATTTCATCAAGATCAGACTGAAAATGATGATGAATTTTGGAACTGGTTAGAAACAAAGTATCCAGACTTCTACCAGACAGTGATGAAAGAAGGTAAGATCATGTCACTAATACCAGAAGCTCCACCCTTTGAAATACTCCTTCCACCTTTGGGTCCAGACAACAAGCTAGATCCTGTTAAATTCAAGAATATCTACTATGGACTTGCTAAAAAAGGAGGGATCCATAGAAAAGAAGAGCTGGACAAGCTAATGCAAAGGATGTACAGGATGTTTGGCATCCCCAAAGAGCTGCAAATGTTCAAGTACACCTAAAGAAGACAACTTAGAACCACATGATAGGTACGCTTTTCATGTATTCTACAATGCACACACCTATCTGAATGAAACTTTCCATCTCACTGATTCTAAGACAACATCTCATTGTCTTCTGAGGTATGTACTGTTTACATTATCTACATTTCCATTCATGGTATCTGTTTTTCTGATTAAGTGTTTTGGTTCCATCAAAAAGGGGGAAATTGCTGGGAAATTTGTAATTTAGTTTTGATGGAAGTTCCAAAACAGGTTGTAATAGGACCAGTCAGACCTGTTAGATGAACCTGAAGACTCAGATGAACTTGAAGACTCAGATAGACACTGGAGACTCAGATGAACCTGAAGACTCAGATAAACCTGAAGACTCAGTAACAAACCTGAAGACTCAGTATGACTGAATACGCTGAGGCTCAGAGACACCTGAAGATCAAAAGGCCTGAAGACCTATATCAGCAGAGTCTACATATTGAGCTAAGACAATGCGCATCTGAAGACTCAACAAGGTACACTGATCAGTTACCTGATCAAGTCAGCTCACACCTGATAACAATCTAAAAGATACACCAGACAAGATGAATCTTCTACAAAAGGAATATCAAATGTCTAACGGACAAATTATTAAAGTGCCGCCTCGCGAAGCCAAGGAGAATGCGACACGTACACAAAAAGAGCTGACAATGCGGGATACGACGCTGCGGACAAAAATGGCAATGATGCCTACGGCCACGCCGATAATCGGAGCACGTCACAATCATATTCTACAACCTACCTAATATAGCCCAAAATTCAAATTGCTCTCCAACGGCTCTTTGATTTCGAGGTCTATAAAATGGGATTGCTTGTCAATTGAAGACAAGAGACAACTAGCAAAGAATGAACACGGAGACACCGCAAAAGAAGCAAAAGCTACAGCAAAATCTCCGCTCAAAGAACAATATATTTGAAGATTATTCTTAGAGTGTTCATCCCATTAGTTCTTAGCAAGAAATCCTATCCACTAGCATTTTGGCTACCTAAAACACCAGGATAAATTTCCAGTTGGAACCCTCAAACATTCTTTACCCAAACGCAAGTTAGGTTAAGTTTGTTCCCGGAAGATTTCAGACTAGGGATTCTAGTTTTCTGATTTCTAGTTTGGTTGAGTGTGAACTCGATAAACATCTGTAGAGTGTGAACTCAATAAACATCTCGGCCATCCTTCGAAGGATATAAGTCCCGCAGGTTAAGTTTGTAGAGTGAGAACTCGGTAAACATCTCGGCCATCCCGTGAGGGGTATAAGTCCCGCAGGTTAAGTTCGGTTAAGGTTCCACTATGTTAAGGGAAGAGTAGACGTAAGACGGGTTTCGTCTAAACCACTATAAAAGTCTTGTGTGCATTTACTTGCTTTCTTATTGCTTTACACTATTCACACAACTGAGTTTAAAACAACATACGTATTCTAAGTTAAGCTCAGTCTGCACCAAGCAACTGATCTGATCAGTTTGACACCTTAGTCAACTGGTTGAAAACTGACTTAAGAATCTGAATTGATAAAACTGGTTTTTCACACGGGTAAAAATAAGCTTCCGCACCATTCAGTTAAACTGACAGATATCAAGCTGATCTGCCCTTAGGTACTCAGTAAGATTGAACATCAGTCTAAACTGATACACTAGCACTCTGATCGGGTAATCTGCAGTTCACACCTGATCCGCACAAAAAGTTTTGGAAGTCTATTCACCCCTCCCTCTAGACTTCCACCTACTTAAAACCCGTTCGGGACCTCAGAGATCTCGATCGGTCTCATCTATGACCTAAATCGATCTCGATCATCTACTTCTAATTTTGTGAGTTCCCCCTCAACTTTTTCTCTCGTTCCCCCTCAACTTGTTATCTGTAAATTAGCATCAATAACACAAGTTGATAATGTTTTGGCATAATTCATCAAAACTAAAATATCCCAACAAGTACGTATTACGTTGAAGTTAATTTGGTGATACCAGATCACAGAAGATCAAATTAACAGTCCCTCGTCATTAAGTACAAATTCACAACCCAGATGGAAATGAGCAATCCATCATGAAAGGTTGAAGTATAAGGCTCAGATTGGTTTGTCTTGACCAAGAGATTACACTAGTGCATTATGATGCGCTGAATAGGACCTACAGGAGGATAAATTCTTTGGTACTGAATATACAAGAATTAGACCTCAGTGGTTCGTTATTTCTTAATCTCCATTCCCTAAATAGGATCGTGTGAAATTAATAATTATTGCTTTGACTTATGATGGGAAGAGAATCAATGTGATTCGATACCTTATATCTTGGGCATTATTATTGATTACACGACGATTGCTAAGATTTAATACGGAGAATCGTGTGCAAGCACCTCTTGCTTCATTTGTCCCCTTGGTGGGCTAAAAAACTTTATCATACCAAATCTTGCAAGTGGAAATTTATTTCCGGTATGGATAATAATGTTGAGTTGTCTTTACTCCAAGGACAAAGATATTAATTAATATAAAGTTTGTTATGTGGCTTAATTAATTAATGGACTAAGATAATCTTAAACATGGGAAATAATGACCGGGAGCCATATTATTGTGAAGTCGTAATGTGGGTTAAGATGGATAGTTCAATATTAATTTTATAGTGGAATAAATTAATATTAATGGGCTTGAATAATATTTTGGCTAAATATTAATGTTTCATAGCCCATTGGAGGTCCAATCTTAATTCTCCTAAAGGCCCCTCAAATAGCCCAAGTTAAAGTCCAATTAATGAAAAGGAGAAGAAAATATTTTGCCTAATTTTTCCATGATAATTTTAGAAAAAAATAGGTAGGAAAGAGAAAAAGATTTTTTCCTGATTTTCTTAGAAAGATCTTATGGAATAAGTATTCTTGAGATACAAGTTTATTCCATAAATTCCAGAAAGGAAAAGATCTTATTTCTTCCCTACTTGGATGAAATTTTCGAAAATTGAGGAGCAAGAAAGGAGGAGAAGATTTTGTTGGGAGATATTTTGGGAAATAGAATATATTGGATATATTCCAGATTGTATCTTGAGGAAGAAGCAAGAAAATTTCTCAATGCCCAACTTAACCAAAATTTTCGTCCCCCCTAGTCCTATAAATAGGGGATGAATTTTTCATCCCCAAAGCAATTTCATGTGTTGGAAAAATAAAAAATCTACAAAGGTGGTGGCAAATATTTTTATTTTTCTCCTTTAAATTAAAATCGTTCGTTGAGAATCCTTCCACCGGATTACGTTCGTGGACGTGGGACATATTTGGAAAGGCTCTTTGGGTTGATCCATCGTCTCAACGGTTGTCTCTACAAGAGGTAAGTAATCTCGTAACTCCTAGATTCCACATGCTTAGGATTTATGTGGATTACGTGTACGCATGTTGCTTATTTATTTATTTAATTATTATGTTGAATTGATTTAGGATTAATTCATGTTAGCAATTAATTGATTAATTTAAATATGTATTTAAATTCACCTCGAATAGATCCGGGCACCCCTTATTTCCAAACAAAGATAGTACCAACAATGCACAATTAGTTGATGGTAGTCATTACAAACAGTCGGTAGAATGTCTCCCAATTAGTCAGGTTCAAAAGCCGAAGGCTTTGTTGTCTGATAATTGGCTTAATATTATGAAAGGTTGTGTGGGTCTTGTTTTTCCAGGTGGTGCAGATGATTTTCGATGTGAGCTTATTAAGTACACTACCCGGGTGGGCCGCATTTTTAATTATATTCGAAATTATCCTAGATATATTCAAGTTGTTTGTGTTGAGCATGTAAATTGTTGGGAGATGAATTTAATAAAGAAGATTTTGATTAGATCCCAAAAACCCCTGAGTATGACATGTTCAGGATAAACTTGATAGTTGAGTCAGGATTCAGTTTTAGAGTGTTCAGGATGTTATCTGCACAATGTATAGTCGCACAGATATAGATCAAAGTTAGATTCTGAAGATTTTGAAGACTCAAGATGTTTCAAGAAATATGTTTCAAGATGAAATCGAGAAACCAAGTTTCAAAGATGAAATCGAGAAATCAAGTTTCAAAGATGAAATCGAGAAATCAAGTTTCGAAGGAGAAATCGAGAAATCAAGACTAAAAGGAGAAATCGAGAAATCAAGACTCAAAGATGAAGACTCAAGATATCACCAAGATATCCGTGAAGACTCTAAGACATCAAGACTCGTAAGACTCAAGAAGACACGTAAGATGTAAGACCCAAGATCAAGACAAAGGATATTGAAGGCACAGTAATTACTGAAGACTCAAGAAGAATGTCTTCAATGCTCGATATAAACCTGAATGTTCCGAGGCACTGAAAATATCTATCTGAAGGATACAATACTGAGAAAAACGCGATTACTTAGAAAAATAGATATTGCCCAAGACATTCACATGCAGACAAAAGGAACTAAAACAAAGTGTTGTTAAGGAACTAAAAATTTAAACGATGTTTTTTAGTTGTGTGATAGAGGAGAGGATCCCACAACTTATATGTTGGGTCGGGAGCAGGAATACCTTAATAGGATAACACAGCATCCTATTAAGTTCGAGGCTACATTGCATAAATGACATTTGAAGCCGAAATACAAAGTTTTGCTAGATATAGTTAGCAAATGTATAATGAGCAGATCAGGGAGTTTTGAGCAGATAAGCACTCCCAAGCTTCGATTGATGGCTGCTATCGAAGATTCACCCTCCAAAGATTTCAACTGGTTGAAATATCTGATTAAAGTGGTGAGTGACCAGGCCAAGCTAATCAAGAAGGAGGATGGATCGATCTCGATCAAAGGCAAGATACTCCATGCAACCAAAATATCTTTTATTTTGGAGATGTGCCGAGAAGATGAGGATATTTTTGCCGACACCACTCCTTTCCCAAAGTCTAAAGTTTTGTTCAAGCCAACAGCTACCAAAAAGACTTTGAAAGGGAAGAAAGATAAGAAAGTAGAATCACATGCTGCTGCTGAAGAAGCCCATAAAGCCAGGGGGAAGGCTTTGATGGAGGTCAAGAGGGAGAAGGGTGAAGCAAAAGAGGAAGACCCTTGCTCCAAAGCGCAGAAGGATGGTGATTGCCACAGAGGAGGAGGAGAGTGAGCCTGAGGAGGTGCAACCTGAGGGCCAAAAAGCTCAGAAATCACCCTTACAAGTGTTGGCACAGGTTGTATCCACGACACAGGAGCAAACTGAGGAGCAAGTCTTCTTTGAGGTTCTTGAGACGTCACTGAGCTCAGACAAATTCTCTCAAGAAATCTTCCAAGGACCTCAGACCTCAGAGACAGCTCAGATTCCTACTGAGGAAGTGCCAACTCAATCCTCAGAGCCAACTCAGATTCAGACTGAGGAGTTACCTTTCCAATCCTCAGATTTTGCTGAGCCTCAGGAGCTGTTGAACCTTGATGAGGTCCTGAGTGATCCATTTCTTGATCCTTCAGCAGATTTTCCCATTGAACCTGAGAGCCCAAAGTTGAAGAAGGGCAAAGCTGAAGAGACTGAGTGGCGAAGCAAGGGGGAACAGTTCATACTAGACTGGTACCCTGAGCTAAGCACATATCCTGACCTGCAGGATCTATTTTTCAGACTGAGGTCAACAGTATACATTCTCAACCAGACCCTGCCTGAGATGCTCAACATTGCTTCATTCAGAGGTGAAGACTGGTGGAATGAGGAGACAGCTATTTTAACTCAGTTCTCAGGATTCAGAAAAACCAAGCTCAAGAGGAAGCTTGCTGAGAGGAAAGATGTTGAGGTTGGTGCCCCGAGCTCCAAAGACAAATCTCAAGATGGAGACCAACAAGGGGATGATGAGAGTCAATCTCAGATGGAGAAAGACAAGATCGCGATCTTTCAAGAGCTCTGGCATCAAACATCCTCAGACTGAAGTTAGTCTTCAGGTAACTTTTGGCACTATTAACAATTATGACAGGGCTACTGAAGTATCTATCTTTAATTATGTAATGTCTGATATGCAGACTGAGGCTCAGGTGGACACCCAAGCTCAGGTGGAAACCCAGACTCAGGCTGAGACTGAAGCTCAGACTGAGACTGAGACTCAGATTCAGACTGAGACTCAGGCTGAACAACCGGCTCAGGAAAAATAGCAGATTTCTTATGCTCCTGAGATTGATCTCACCCCAATAGTAGAAAAGCTAGAGAAGGTTGGGCCAATCATGGACAAAGTTGCTCAGATAGAAGAAGTTTTGGCCAACCAAAACCAGAAGATGGAAAGTCTGAGTTCTACTTCAGACCTGATGCAACTTCAGACTACTCTGACTGAAAAGATGACTGCCATGGAAGGAAAGATGGATGGAGTTAAAGCTGAATTAAGTGCAGAGCTGAAGAAAAAGTATCAGGAGAGGACTGAATTTCATGAAGCCAAACTCGTGGAGAGGAATGAGATGCCTGTTAAAAATGTTGTTGAGGAAATGAGCTTCATGCTCATGACCAAGATGACAGATATGTTCAAAGAAGCTCTCTCCAACCAGTTTGCCCACATGTCTGAAGAGTTCTCTGTGGCGAAGAACCACCTGAGGAGGCTAGAAGAAGAGCAAGATCAGTTGGCAGGAGAGGTGCGAAGTGTCAGCAAGGAACAATATCATATGGACACAGCACTATCTGTTGTTCCCGATTTGAAAACCGATTTTGCGCGTGCGGAAGCGAAAACATGTAATGTAATGCATATAAAACAGGGGTGAGGGCAGAGTGATTCCATATTTTTGCTTTTTAAGCTTATGTGTGTTGTTTTGCTTATAATAGAATGCATATGACAAGTATGAACATAAAGCAGTAAAGAACACACGATTTTATAGTTGTTCGGAGTCCAACTCCTACATCCACTCTTCCCTATCATCAGGGGCACCTACTAAACCAACTGGACTTAGTTTAATGTGTTAGTCCAACACCCAACAGATGTTTACCGAGTTCACACTCAAACGGGACTTATCACCCTCACGGGATTGCTAGATGTTTACCGAGTTCACACTCACCTACAAACTTAACCGACTCTTGGGTTTGGGTATAAGATTGTTTGGTTTCCAACTAGGTTGAGATTTTCCCTTACATTTGTTTAGCCTCAATGCTAAGGATGGGAAAATCTCTCTAAGCTTAGGATATGGCATTTATGCTTAGATTGGGTTCTAGAACACTCTTGAATATATGCTTGTATATCTACAGACTTGTGTTCTAGGGTGGGAATGCTAGATGATTTGGCTTGATGGATGTTTCACGCATTTTCCACACTTGATAATGAGGGAAGAACTTGTATTTATAGTGTGGATTTGAATGTTACCGTTGGAAGGAGTCACATTCAAATCCATCTTTGTTCAGATTTTTTGCGACTTTTCCAGTGGTTGTCTTTCTCTCATTGGTCCACGTCATTTGAATCTACTTGGCTATATTCTTGAGATTGTGCGATCCTCGGCTTCTTCAAACTCGAGGCTTCCTTGGACTCGGGATTCTTGATTCAAACGGACTTCTCTTGGCGGACCTTGATCGAAAGACATCTTGACACTCGAAAGGTGACCGAGTTGATTCTTCGACTTCGGACATCGACCCTCGGTCACTAGCTTTTCGAGCTAACCGATCATCGATGGCGTTCGATTCTCGATGAATATGACGGATGACTTCTCTTACGATGACTTCTTTCCGATCCGGTATCTGATTTACGGTTTTTCGATATCTAATTTCTTCTACTTTGATCGATCGGCTCACATGATCGGATCAATTATAGCATCAGTCGACATATCAATTTATCTGCGCATCGAGATTAGTACATCGAGTTAGCATATTAAGTTAGCATATCGGGTTTAGCACATCTCGATCTCAATCACGTCGATCTTGATCATCGCTCATCTTCATATCTCGATCTCGATCACGTCGATCTCGTCGATCTCATCTGCTCCTCTTCGATCGCAACCTTCTCTTCCGATCTTCGGGTCGATTTCTTTTTATTAGCTTGTATGTTCTTCTAATCACCATATCATTTCATTGTTCTTCCGATCATCGATCAGTGCATTCGGGTCATTTGATCTTTCCGATCACCGCTTAGCTTTTCTTCTCTTCCGATTTTGCACGACTCATCGGTTAACTTCGAACTCATCTAACTCATCGATCTCGTCGGTCTCATCTATGACCTAAATCGATCTCGATCATCTTCTTCTGATTTTGTGAGTTCCCCCTCAATTTGTTCTCTCGTTCCCCCTCAACTTGTTATCTATAATTTAGCTTCAATAACACAAGTTGATAATGTTTTGGCATAATTCATCAAAACTAAAATATCCCAACACTATCCAAACTTCTGCCAAGGTATGGTGCCAAGAAGAGGGAAAGACCCGGAGCTGATCTGAGAATATTATTGGCACACACCTTGGAAAGAAAGGCAGATAAAGAAGCAGAAAAGAAAGACATTGCTGAAGCCTTGCAAGAAGTTGAAGCCTCTGAGAAGCTGAAATTCAAGAAGGTGGAGAAGTCTGTCTACACTCAAGTTTCTGAGGAAACCATGCAAGAAGTAGTTGCTGAGAAGCTGAGTGCTAGAAGAAGAGTTGGAACAAGCCAAGCCGGAGCTGAATTGCCTATCAAAAGGAAGGTTGTGGCGTTTGTTGAGCCCGAAGGAAAAAGAGCTAAGGCTTCTAAGCCAACTCAGAGGAAGCTGATATTGGAATTTGAAGAGTCTGAAGAACCGCAGAAGGAAGTCTTCAATACGAGAAGAGCTCTGAGATCACTCCAAGTTGAGCAAGCCAAGAAAACTGCTGCTTCAGTTTCAGGTGTTCCCTTAATAAAGAAAAAGAAGGAAGAAGAGCAGAGGCGAAGGAGTGGTTTCAAGAAGTTCGCAAGCAAGAGGAGAGGGACTGCAATAGCACAAAAGTGGCCGCAGATTGACAAGTGGATGCCAATCCAGTTCAATGATGCTTGGGAAGAGATTAAAAGAACATTCTTGTTCTACTACGATGTGCTGAGAGAATGGAGAGGGGAGAGCTTAGATTCTAATGAAGCTTTCATCGATTATCTGCTGACCTTCTATCCGAAGTACTTACAAAGCTGGATCAATCTTGCGGATGAAGGAAAGGTTCAGATCACAGCCCCTGGTCCATACTCATACCCTCCTCCTAGGCTGGAGAATGGCTTGGTGAATGAAACAGCCATTTCTCAGGAGATTGCTCAAGACGCTTATTCGGTTTAGGCCCGACAGGAACAATCTCGATATCATCAAGGGAGAGAGATATTTGAAGAAGAGATATTATGGAATGTTCAACCTTGAAGTGCCTGTTGATGAGGTGGAAGAAGAGAACTGAAGAGCCAGATCAGAAGAGCAAAGAAGACTGAAGAATCAAGATTGAAGACTCTTGTAATTTCTTTATCTTTTTGTCTTTACATTCAGATAAGTTCATTGTAAGCTGTAACATTCTATCATACATCAATGAAACTTTATATTTTTATGCTCAAAGATAATATCTCATTATCTTTTTACATGTCTTTACTTTTGATATGCCTGATTATTGTTGATGAAATTGTTAGGAGATTGATTGTGAAAATTGTTGGGAGATATACCAATCTTGTAATAAGAAAAACTGAAACCTGAGTATAGGTTAAGTGTTTTGTAACAAGATGGTTTTGGCATCATCAAAAAGGGGGGAATTGTTGGGAGATGAATTTAATAAAGAAGATTTTGATTAGATCCCAAAAACCCCTGAGTATGACATGTTCAGGATAAACTTGATAGTTGAGTCAGGATTCAGTTTTAGAGTGTTCAGGATGTTATCTGCACAATGTATAGTCAACATATATAGATCAGGTTAGATTCTGAAGATTCTGAAGACTCAAGAAGTTTTTCAAGAAAATCAAGTTTCAAGATGAAATCGAGAAATCAAGTTTCAAAGATGAAATCGAGAAATCAAGTTTCAAAGATGAAAACCGAGAAATCAAGACTCAATGAGAAATCGAGAAATCAAGACTCGTTGAGAAATCGAGAAATCAAGACTCAAAGATGAAGACTCAAGATATCACCAAGATATCCGCGGAAGACTCGTAAGACACTAAGACTCGTAAGACTCAAGACTTTGAAGACATCAAGACTCGTAAGACTCAAGACACGTAAGATGTAAGACATAAGACTAAAGACTGAAGACAAAGGATATCGGAAGGCACAAAAGAATTATCAAGACTCAAGAATGTAATCAATGCTCAAGATAAAACCCGAATGTTCCGAGGCAATCAAAATATCTATCTCAAGGATACAATACTGAGAAAAATGCGATTACTTAGAAAAATAGATATTGCCCAAGACATTCACATGCAGACAAAAGGAACTAAAACAAAGTGTTGTTAAGGTTATATCACTCAGAGATATTGACCAAAAAGAGCCGTTGTGTTTGTCTACTTAACTGAAGACAACAGCCAATCAGAAGAAGACAACATTGTACTTTATCGATTAATCGAAAAGCGATAAGGTCATCAAGCATGTCGGTAGTACTATGTTCCGCATCAAAAAAAAGTGGTGACTGGCTGCATGAAATGCACTTTGCCTAAAACATGCTAGGGAGTGTCAAACCCTAAATATAGCCGTTCATCAAACACCATAAGAGGAAACTCATGGAGCTATCTCTTCCAACGGATAGTTTTTCAAGAGTGACCTAGGTGTATGCCTATAAATACTTGTGACCATCTACATTGAAGGTTACGGGAAATTTGTAAGCAACTCAAGAGCTCAAACTTATTATTGCAAGTTGAAGCACTCGAAAACCCAAGAATTTCCCAGGTGCTTTATATCGAAGAGAGCTCATTCACTAAGCCTAGTTTGATAAGATATATCCAAAGCTTAGTAGAGATATCTTAGCCTTTGCATTGTACTTAATTGTAAAGGATATCTCATCCTAGTTGGAACCAACCAAGAAACCCCAAACCCTTTGTAAGGTAGTTTGAGTGTGATTGTTGGTGAGTTGGAGTTGTAAAGAGTTAGTAAACTACAGAGGTAGACAGAAAGCTCTAGAGAAGAAGTGAGTAAACTATCTTGGATAGTCAGAAAGCTTGTGTGTGTTTTGAGTAAGTAAACTACAAAGGTAGTCAGAAAGCTCAAAATAGAAAGGTTAGTAAACTACAGAGGTAGTCAGAAAACCTTAGGAAGTGGAAAGGTTAGTAAACTACAGAGGTAGTCAGAAAACCATAGGAGGTGATTAAGGAATTTCTCAGAAGAGTCAGAGAGAGTGGACGTAGGAGCTTGAGTCTCTGAACCACTATAACTTGCTGTGTTATTTGCTTTCTGTTTTGCTTTGATTAACTGTTGCATATCTTTAACTGAAAGCATATTTTCACTGATACTCAGTTGGAATCAATCCACTGAAGTTGCATCTAACTGAATCACAGCCTAATCACTATTCCATTAAAAGGAAGGTTTTCAGCAAAGCATAAAACGAGTATAAACTTAGGGCCAACCATTCCGCACATCTGAGTAGTTATTCAAGTAATTCAGTATCTCTGAAAGTACTCAGGCTCAGTTGGGATTATCTGAGGTTTCTGAAAGCAGCTCAGGATCACTGTCTCAGGTAGACTTTGACTCAGGGCGATTTGTGCTTCTCAGGACCAAATCATCAGGACAGCCTGACCCAAGCTGACCTCAGTAAAGAAAAGTTTTAAAATCACTGAACACGTGTATTCCTCCCCCATACACGTGTAAGACTCGTTTGCACCAGGACCAACATAAATCAAAACTACAAATGGTTTATTAAAGCAAAGCGTCAATCTGATCCAAGTGGTTTTGTTGTTTATGAACTTTGTTTAACTCATAATTGTGATGGGAATTTGATTACTACCAAAAGAGTTAGACTTTCTCCCCGAGTAATAGGCACTTTAGTTGTGCAAGATTTGAAGAATAACCAATCTTTACTTGGTAAGGCTGTTGGTCCATTAATGAAAACTGGATATGGTATTGATTTACCATATTGGAAAGATTGGCGTACTCTAGATAAAGTGTTTGGTAGTTACGAACATTCGTACGATCAATTAAGATGGTACTGTGAAGCTGTGACGTGTAAAAATTTGGTAGTGTTGTCCGTTTGGAAATAATCGAAGAGTCTAAATATTTTGAACGTGTTTTAATTGTTTTTGATGCAAGTATCAAGGGTTTTCGAAGTTGTCGTCCTATGTTGTTTGTTGATGATACATTTATGAAGAGCAGGGTGAAGAGGATATTTCTTGTAGCAACAGCTAAGGACAGGGACAATGGTAATTACGACTTTTGGCATAACTTTTGACTTATTTTTTAATGATGTTTCATGCAATTTTTAATTTGTATGTGTCTTTTTTTATTTGAAATAGGTTTGTTCCCAGTTGCCTTCGCAATGGTATCATCGGAAAAAACAGAGAATTGAGAATGGTTTTTGAAATTGTTTCGAGATAATGTTGTACATGATAGGCAAGTTTTCTACATATCCGACCGCAACACAGGTTTAATGGCAGCATTTCAAAATGTTTTTGACACCCCTGTACATTTTTTCTGTTTGTATCATTTGCAAACAAATTTGAAGTCAAAGTTTTCATAAGGTTGTACCAAAGAACAACGGTCGTAGTTGATATTACATTTTAAAGAAAGTGCATATGCACCAAACATTCAAATTTTCGATAAAAAAATTACACTTTTTAAGGAAGTTGGTGGTACAGTTGCTGAAGAATGGTTATGAGACATGTCGTACGAAAAGTGGGTTGTCTTACATTACCCGCACCTGACAAGATACTGAAATGAAGAGTAATGTCGCAGAATTCTTTAATGCATGGATAAAAGAGGATCGTGAGCTGTCTATTACGCAAATGCTAGATTGTATCCGTCAAAAGCTAAATGGGTGATTTGTAAAAAGGAGGGCAGTAAGCAATCTTTGGACCAGTGCTCTATACTTCGAAGAAGCGTTCATAGAACTATCTGTCTGATTTTGGGTTATCATGGAAAGTGATTGAGAGTGGTACTAATCAGTACGAAGTAATAGCATTACCTTCTGTATTTGTGGATATAAGTTTGAAGGTTTGTACATGTTTTTAGTGGCAAATAATGGGGTTCCCGTGCTCACATGTGGTTGCTGCAATGAAGAGTTATTGTACTGCAGATTCGGTTTTCAGTCACATCGACAAAGCTTTTTTTTCAGAAACATACAAACAATGTTACACGTTTAACATACATCCAATTCCAGAACCAGAGAAGTTCGAATGCCAGGCCTTTTTTTACCAAGAGGAGATATTGCCTCTAATTCTTAACCGAGCTCCTGGACGAACAAAGACTAAAAGAAAACCTTTGATTGGCGGAGGTCGTAAAGAGGTTTTGTGATGCTTGTTGTCAGTATGGTATTCATGATAGTTATATGTGTTTGAACTTGTTCTTATGGCCAAAATAGGTAAAAATTTTGTCTTTTGTTTAATATAGACAAATTCATATGAGTTTCAGTATTGCATAATTGTTACCCTTCTAACGACATGTTTATCAATGACCAGGTCGCTCTTTTTTACGGTACTTTGAGTGTGTGTCTTCAAGCAGCGATGACCACCAGCAAAAGTTTTTTTACAGTTTGTTTTTTAGACTGTTTTCTGTGTTTTAGGCATGGTTATTATAGTGAACAATACCATGTATGGTCTTGTGCAAAAGGGATCATTGTTTTTTACTTGCCTTCCTTTTTTTTTCATGCGCATAGTCTGGGTGGTTTGTCAAAAGCTTATGGTCTGATATATTGTTCCACACAAGACATTAAATTAATTTTTGGAACGAACTTGTTTGCGTTGTCATGAGTACCACTCTATTTTAGGTACAGAGGACTGAATTACACAAACATTACATAAATACCAAGAAATAACAGAACTGTAATCAATAACATGATCATATTGCCCATAAGTAATGCCTTGAGAGTGATCTGGTATGTGAATGTGCGCCCTATGCCCCCTTGAAACTGTTGTGCATCCGCAACAACCCCCTCTTGGGTGAATCCTCTTGGTAGTTCAGTTGGGGCGCACCACTTTGAAAACCCACAAGTATCACATGCATAGAATAGACGCCCTGGATTGTTGATTGTACAAAAAATCTTGATTGTAGTGCGATTTCCACATTTGTTGCAAGGGGCTTTTGAATATCTCAGGTATGTATTATTTCCAGTTGAACTTGTACAACTTGACATGTTTTTGACAATTGAAAGTGGCTTATGTGTTTGGAATTAAATTTTTGTTTTTCATTGTGCATGTATATATGCACTCAAGCAAAGTTACAACGGTAAAAAATAAACAGTATAAAAGTTGTGTCAGTGATGTCCAACGGCTACCAACAGGATTTGTATTTTTTGTTTTGTTTTTAGTGTGGGACTGTGTGCAATGTTTTTTATGTTAATGACCTATATGGTATGTAAATTTATGTATTTTTTTAATAAATATTGTATTGTTGGGCACAGGTTGTGTCTTTCTATTTAAATTATAGTTTCTTATGGTCCAACATAATAGGAAATGTCTAATAATTGAATATATTATTTTTTGTATCATCGCACACTGTAGTTTGAATATAACGTAAATGATATCAATCATGCATCAATTAAGTTGGCTGTATAAGAATTGATTGTTGTTATTAGATTTTCCAAAAAAAAAAAAAAAACTGAGATGGTTGAAGTTAAATTAGGTCAAGTTAAATTGATTGGTGTAAATTTGAAATGTAATTGACTTATGAAAATGTACATTAGGTGTAAAAAATGAACTAATTTTTAATTTTCTAAATGTATGTATGTGAACAATATTGTAGATGTTTTTTACGCATTGTAATAATGTTAAGGTGGACATGGATAATTAACAGCATTCAAATTTCATTGTTACTATAACATACACAAGTTCAATTGTTAACGATTTTAACTAAATTTTTAAGTTTGGAATGTACAGTACTGGAGGAAACTAATCAAATGTGATGTAGAATGTACAATATTTGACAAAACTAAATAAACGTTATGTGACATGTACATTACTACCAAGTTACGAGACCATGTTGAAATACATCAATGATTTGCTGAGCAGTGTTGAAAGTAAACACAAAGTACACACGAAATATTGAGAATAATAGCTTAGACACCATAATTAACATTTATTACATAGATGGGGTGAAGAGGTTTGAAACTCTTCTGGAAAATGACAAAAACCCACCAATTTAAACAACAAAACGCCCAAAATGATAACAACCTAGGAAATATATTCATTGCTAATTATGTAAATAATTAGTCATGAATATACTTCACACCATGAACTTAAAACACCTGACACCTAAAGACCTTAATGCAAGGAAAACAAACTATATAAATATATTCATATCTAATTAAGTGAATAATTAGATATGAATATATGGTTAAACCGAACACTATCTTAATAATCATATAATAACACCACCAGACACATTAAACTTCATATTTCAAAAACAGACAAGCAGAGTCTGAATCCACTTGGGGCACCATGCTTTACACAAAATGGAATATGCTACAGAACGTGACTCCAAAGTTTGGCCAATACAACTGCTTATATGCTCCAGTCACCATGTCGTACACCACCCACAACCCTTGAGGATCTACCCTGAAGAGGATCTTGCTTGCATCTAGTTTGTACAGGTAAAGAGCTTGAATGCTGACAACAACATTGTGTGTGTCATGGAATGGGAAGCCAGGAGCAAACACAACCCTCGTCCACGAATGGATATAAGCATAGTCCTGAAGTATCCAACACTTCGCAAGCCTGGAAAGATTCAATGAAAGTGCTGAAAACAACAAGTCTGTCATCATCAAGGAAGCTGAGCTCATAACCATGACGATCTGAAAGGGAGACAACAAGGGGAAGGGCCATCGTGTCATATGTTTCGGTATGAACATTAAAATTTACAATGACATATCCCATACCAGGAATGCACGCCTACTAGTGTAAATTACCCTTTAAAAACACACCCATAACACAGAGTGGGTAATCATTAGAAAACGGCGACATAACTCGTTATGTTCTAAGATTACGGAAATACATCTGCACCTCCGTGCTTTTACAATCTGCTTCAAAGACTGCGACTCTTACCAACTTATAATCATCAAAGTTTTAATCGTACTCTAATCCGAAAAAAACAGAGCACCATTTGCACTCTAATGGAAAATTGATATGGGACTCTAGAATACTTACATACAATGTGGTTGATGGGTTTCAGAAGTAGTACTCGTCCCTGTCGTTGCAAACACACATCAAGCCATTGTAAGAACCTAGGACCTCCACTGGATTTTCCCCCTCTGTCAGCATACGCTTGTTCTTTGCACCCGGCGCCGTCCAATGGTACGCTACAGGGTAAAACCCTATCTCTTGGATCAGTATGATCCCCAACATGTTGAACTCCTTCATTCTCTGTAGATGCGCCACGTTCACAAATAACATGAAGAGATGATTTGCCACCAGGTTTTGCAAACTAGCCTGCATATGAGGAGCGTTTTCGCTAGAAGCCTTGAGAGGATATCAATGAGAATCTCATCAGGAAATTGAAGATATACATTTTTTGCCATTTTGGAGGTCGACATGTTTTCTGTTTTTGTTTAAGAGTTTTTGTATTTTGGGCAGTATTCTGATTGTATCACATATATAATGGAGGTTCTCATAGGAATAAGCAATAAAAGTATAAATTTTATAATACAAGATATTACCATTCTTTTCCATTGGAAGATGTAAGGGTCAGTTGTTAGAGACAAAATCTTATTTAATAATTACATGATCAAATCTTTGGATATATCTTATAAACACAATTTCCAATAATCACAAGTTATATGGAGGGAAACTTCATACATAGGTTTGGAAAGATATTGTTGGGAAATCTGTATTTTAGTTTTGATGGAAGTTCCAAAACAGGTTGTAATGGGACCAGTCAGACCTGTTAGCTGACTAATGACTTAGAATCAGATTAAGATGACCAACTGAAATGTATAGATAGCTGATGTAAAAGATAGGTCACATATTAAGGGGGAACTCAATATGTTTAGGTCAGGTCGAAGTATCAGATGACCCAGATAAGGTCAGATGATCAGAAGACTAAGAACAGAAGACAAGAAGTCAGAAGATCAGGTGAAGACAGAGACATCAAGACTCGGGGATGAACTCAAGATTCAGATGAACTCAAGACTCGGTAGACATCAAGACTCGGGATGAACTCGAAGACTCGGATAAACTCAAGACTTCAAGAACAAACTCAAGACTCAAGATGATCGAATACACCGAGGCTCGAGAGACACCAAGATCAAAAGACACAAGACCTACATTCAGCCGAGTCTGCGTATTGAGCTAAGACAATATGCATCAGAAGACTCAACAAGGTAGACTAACCAGTTACCTGATCATGTCAGCTCACACCTGGTGACAATCAAAAATATACACCAGACAAGACGAATCTTCTACAAAAGGAATATCAATCGTCTAACGGACAAATTACTGAAATGCCGCCTCGCGAAGCCAAGGAGAAAGCGACACATGCATAAAAAGAGCTGACAATGCGGGATATGACGCTGCGGATAAAAACGGCGCTAATCATACCTACGGCCACACCGATAATCGGAGCACGTCACAATCATATCCTACAACCTACCTAATATAGCCCGAAATTCAAATTGCTCTGACTCTTTGATTTCGAGGTCTATAAAATGGGATTGCTCGAAAGGAAGAAATAGAGACCAACAACTATCACATGAACAATTGAGCAAAGCGGAACAACATCATTAACGCAGATTCTCAAGAAGCAAAAAGCCTTCAGAATTTCCGCTCGAAGAACACCATATTTGAAGATTGTTCTTAGAGTGTTCATCCCATTGTTCTTAGCAAGAAATCCTATCCACTAGCATTTTGGCTACCTAAAACACCAGGATAGATTTCCAGTTGGAACCCTTAAACATTCTTTACCCAAACGCAAGTTAGGTTAAGTTTGTTCCCGGAAGATTTCAGACTAGGGATTGTAGTTTTCTGATTTCTAGTTCGGTTGAGTGTGAACTCGATAAACATCTGTTGAGTGTGAACTCCATAAACATCTGTAGAGTGTGAACTCAATAAACATCTCGGCCATCCCGTGAGGGATATAAGTCCCGCAGGTTAAGCTAGGTTAAGCTTGGTTAAGCTTGGTTAAGCTCGGTTAAGTTCGGTTAAGGTTCCCCTGTGTTAAGGGAAGAGTGGACGTAAGACGGGTTTCGTCTGAACCACTATAAAAAGTCTTGTGTGCATTTACTTGCTTTCTTATTGCTTTACACTATTCACACAACCGAAGTTTAAAAGCGATACATATTCTAAGTTAAGCTCGACCGCACCAAGCAATCGATTCGATCAAAGTTGACACCTTATTCAGCTGGTTGAAAACTGACTTAAGAATCTGAATTGATAAAACTGGTTTTTCACACGGGTTAAAACAAGCTTCCGCACTCTCAGTTAAACTAACAGATATCGTCGATCGCCCTCGGGCACTCAAGAAGATTGAACATCGATCCTAAACCGATACACTAACACTCGACGGAAATCGCAAATCACACCGATCCAAGACGAAAAGTTTTGGAAGTCTATTCACCCCTCCCCTCTAGACTTCCACCCTCACAAAACCCGTTCGGGACCTACAAGTGGTATCAGAGAAGTGGTTCTACAGACCACTGGCTTTGAGTATCATCGATTCTTGAGGAAGAATCTTTGTGGTCACTTGAACAGATCTTGAAAAACTATTTTTTAAAACTCATTTTCAAAATCCCTCAACATGGATAATACCTCTGGCATGTACCATGATTTGCCTAAGTTTTCAATTGATGAGTATGCAGATTGGGCTATATATATTGGCAATCATCTAGGATCGATAAGCGGCAAAATGATGGAAGTCATTGAACGAGGACCCATCATCATATATCACGATAACCCAGCAGTTGGAGGAGATCCAGACTTTGCACCGGGAAGTCTTGTACGAAAAAGCCCAGCCCTGATGGATGCAGAAGAAAGTAAGTTGTATACTCTAGATACAATCGCCAGGCATATAATCATGAAGACGATGGATAAAGTCACCAAGGAGAAAATAAAGTATCTCAAAACCGCGAAACAAATGTGGGATACTCTTGCTGAGATGTGCGAAGGTAATGATCAGATCAAAGACAGCCGACTACAAGCTGAACTGGTGAAGTTCGAAAAGCTAAAGATGTTGCCCAACGAGACCATCAACGAGCTCGATGGGAGGATCACCATGTCAGTGAACAAACTACGAAGAACTTGGAAGAGAGATGTCAGACAAAGATATCAACTACAAGATCCTAAGATCTCTCACCAAGAAATGGGACATGAAAGTCACGGTAATCAAGGATTGCCAAGACATTTCAAAGATGAAGCCGAATAGCTTGTTCCTAAGCCTTAAAGCCCACGAGTTCGATTTAATCGAAAGAGGACAAGCAGATGAAGACGAGATGCCTGCTGAAGCCTCAACGTCTAAATCAGTTGCGTTTAAAGCAACCAAAGATGAGATCAAAGGCCACTAAACTGTTGGAAACATAATGAGTCAAGGAGCAGATCATTTCGCTTGCAGAAACTTGAAAGATCAAATACTCAACTTGGTAAGTATCGAGATTCTACTGAGACTATCAAGACAAATGTAAAGCGAGGAGGCCAACCCGACAGATCACTAGAAAGAACCAGAATCGATGATTGAAGAGATCACAGAGAAGAGAAGAAAAGAGATGATCCGGTCAAATGAGAGAAGAGATAACAGATTCGATGAAGGAGTTCGGATTACCATCGAAAAGGGAAGTCACCGCATTGATCCTACAGACGCGAGTGACTCACCTAGCAGAGGAAGTTCCGTGAGATCGAGAATCATGCTTCAATCAAGCGAGAAACCAGTCACTACAAAGACCGACCGCCTCGACTGACTCGGAGAGAAAGGGAAGAGAAACGGAACGTAAGAGAGCAATGCCTCGTAGATAGAAAAGCCTTGGTCACGACTACACATATGGAATTGATGATTCCTATCCGCCTTTTCTCGAGGACTCGCTACTCATCCAGAGAAGACTTTGTCCGATAGAAAGCGGTGTTGTTGACTTCCACTTAACATGAAGATCTCGATATTCTTCTTCAGATAACGATGAAATCACCGATGGCAAGGAGGAGACCAACTGAGGTAACCTAAAACCTACGCTTTTTCAATTTCCACACCGCTATCATTAGCACACCGACTTGCAAAACTCTACTCCGAGCAATTGCTTGATGATCTCTCGATGCAAAGAGACACTTATACAATAGTGGAAGTTGAAAATGACAAGATAAGGATCGAAATAATCACTTGTTAAAGAGAAGATTTGTCCATAAAAGCTCTTGAACTAAAAATCATTAAACCGCTTTCGGAAGGTGGCGAGGAACTTAACATTCGAAAAGTTAAATCTTTCGATCAGAGAAGCAGATCAAAGATCACTAGCAATCAACAAACAACAAGCCGATGATTTCAAAATCCTTCAAGCTAAATTTGATGAGCTATTCGACTACATGAGAGTCTAAAATCTCATCGAGGATAGTTTGCACAAGAAAATAGAGGTTTTCACGAATTCATCAAAAACCGATTCAAGATATGAACACCTATTTTGAACGCTTGACTAACAAGAAAGGAATTGGGTATGAGAACCCTTCTACATCCTCAAAAGCCCCGTTTGATTCTTGAAGGGTGTAATCAAACGAGTCTCGACAAAGATACACAAAAAGCTAAACATGTATCCGATAAGGAAAAAAGACTCTTTGAGCAAGCAAGGCAAGTGCCTAATCGGAAAGGGAAGCGAAATGGACCCCTAATCGATTAAGCATCGGTAGGAATCAACGAAGAACCCAGTTCTTACGAAGAGACCCTCAATTCGATCGTGATTAGGTATCAGAAGAGACAACCTATAAGAAGGAAATCTAATCTGAGACCCAATCAGGGTCAGCTGCCTAATAAGCAAGCTATATGTAAACTGAAAAGACCATATACGCCAAAGAGATATGAATCTTTTGATGGTAGCAGTCGTACCTACCCTTATAACTAGAGATCTAGGGCTACTGCACCTGAGCCACACTGGATTAAAAGAAGACAAAATATAAAGAAAAATCCAATGCTCACACGAATAATCATACTAATCAGAAAGCATATAAAGAGACATATGATTATGTTGATTTGTATGGGAGACAAATCAGACCTTCTAATCTATCTGATTATCATAGAAGTGCTCTGTTTGTGTGGATCCCTAAATCCACCACTAACCCCCCAAGACCCAATTCCAAAGGGGTACCTAAAGCCTGATTTGATTGGGAGTTCGCGTGGGGACCGCCAACAAAGGAGGTGTACAAGCAACAATCTGGTACATCGATAGTGGATGCTCAAGGCACATGACTTGAAGCAAACATCTCCTTAGCTCTTACAAAGAACAAGAAGGCCCACGTGTACTCTTCGGTGATGATAACTTTGGTTTTACCCAAGGATTCAAAACCTTAGAGAATGATGATGTACAAGTAACTGGAGTCTCGTATGTCGAAGGATTAAAACATAATCTACAATCCATATCACAATTCTGCGACAACGGATTCAGCATTGAGTTCTCGAGCGACAAGTGTACTATTAGGAATCGAGTCACTCAACAAACCTTGCTAACTGGTTCAAGGAAAGGGACGATCTACACAGCAGATTGGAACAGTTGTCCTAGGAATACATGCTTAATTGTTAAGAGTTCCAAAAGTAGCAGTTGGCTCTGGCACAAATGATTGAGTCATCTGAACTACAAGACTCTTAAAAAGATAGCTAAGATGTCTTTGGTTGAGGGACTTCCGAATGAGATATTCTCCAAAGATCAGACATGTGCCGCATGTCAGAAGGGAAAACAAGTTAAAGCCTCATTCAAGGGAATACCTGGACCGGCATCCAGTAGAGTACTGCAACTGCTCCATATGGATCTATTCGGACCAGTTACACCAGTCAGTCTCAGTGGACGCAAATATACTCTAGTAATCGTGGATGATTATTCCAAGTTTACTTGGGTTGTATTCTTATACAAGAAGAACGAGACAACGACAAAGATACCTGAGCTGCTCAAGAAGCTACAAAATGAGAAGGGTGTCAGCATAGTAAAAATCAGATCAGATAAAGGTACAGAGTTCCTGAATTCCTTTATTACTGATTTTTGCATTGAGTTTGGTATACAGTATGAAACGTCAGCTGTAAGAATGCCACAACAAAATGGAGTAGCAGAATGAAGAAACAGAACTCTCAAGGAAGTTGCTCGCACTATGTTAGCTGAACATGCCACACCAAGCCGTTTCTGGGCAGAAGCAATCAACACTGCATGCCATACTCAGAACAGATGTTCTCTGACTAAGACTCACTTCAAAACACCTTATGAACTGTGGAAGGGCAGAAAACCTCGTGTTTCATACTTCCATGTTTTTGGGTGCAAGTGTTTCATACACAACAATGGGAAAAGTCAGTTGAAGACTTTTGAGGCCAAGTCAGATGAGGGCATATTCTTAGGATATTCCTCATCCAGCAAGGCTTTCAGAGTTTACAACAAACGAACCCTAGTTGTGGAAGAAACACCACATGTGGTCTTTGATGAGACATCTTCTGAACAAGAGAAAGCTGCCTCAGAACAAGCCGTACCAGATCAACCGATACCTGACATGCAGAAAATGGATCAGCTAAGCATCAAGAGAAAGAAGCTGAACACGTAAAAGTGTACATCCCAGAACTTGATCTTGCTGATTCAACAGGTCAATCAGACCCTAAGGTACGCACAACTGTCAGTGAAGAAGCTGTTACAGCTGAGACAGTATCAACTGAACCATCTGGTTCAGGGGGAACTCCTGAAGTTCCTACGAACAGACATCAGCACATGATGAGTCCAACATCAGCTGAGACATGTTCTTATCAAGTGGATCATAATTCCGCACCACTCCCAATCACTAGTAATGAACTACTATCAGATATGGATGATGTTCTCCAAACAGACGCACATCAGAACAGAAGGACCTGGATTACCAGTCATCCAACTGATCTGATTATCAGAGACCCATCTGATAGAGTCAAAACTAGACATCAGATTAGTGAAAGTGCCATGTACTGTTGTTATCTGTCTTTGAAGGAACCAACTACAATAGAGGAAGCTCTACAAGACGCAAGCTGGATTCTAGCCATGCAAGAGGAACTGGAACAGTTTGAGAGAAATCAAGTTTGGAAACTGGTGGACAGACCAACTCATCAAGACGTGATTGGCACGAAGTGGGTATTCAAGAACAAGAGAGATGAGAATAATGTCATAACTAGGAATAAGGCAAGACGTGTTGCTAAAGGGTATTCACAATCAGAAGGAATTGATTATGATGAGACCTTTGCACCAGTCGCTCGCCTAGAAGCCATTCGGCTGTTTCTGGCATATGCTGCCCACAGAGGGTTCACTGTGTATCAGATGGATGTAAAGAGTGCATTCTTAAATGGGGTACTAGTAGAGGAAGTTTATGTCGAACAACCTCCAGGCTTTGAAAAATGCAACCAAGTGTACCGTTTAAGGAAAGCTCTTTACGGCCTAAAACAAGCTCCTCGAGCTTTGTATGATACACTCTCTCAGTTCTTGATAGACAGCGGGTTCACTAAAGGAATAGTGGACAAAACCTTATTCAAAATAGAAGATGGAGAAGATATTCTGATGGTTCAGATTTACGTGGATGACATCATCTTTGGATCTCCCAACAAGAAGCTATGTGAGAAATTCAGCAAATTGATGCAAGGGAAGTTTGAGATGTCCATGATGGGTCAGATGAATTACTTTATGGGTTTACAAGTCAAGCAGAGTACAGAAGGGATATTCATTTGCCAGGCGACGTACACAAGGAATCTACTGGCAAAGTTTGGAGTTCAACATTGCAAGGAAGCCAGAATTCCCATGATGACCGGGTTCAAGATGGATCCAGATGAAGATGGTCAGATAGTTAATCAGAAAGAATATAGAGCTCTGATTGGATCACTACTATACCTGACTGCCAGCAGACCAGACATTACTTTTGCAGTAGGTGTATGTGCCAGATTTCAAGCAAATCCAATGCAAAGCCACCTAGAAGCAGCTAAGCGGATTCTCAAGTATCTGAAGGGGACTGTAAACCTTGGTTTATTTTACCCATCAGATGATAATCTAGAGCTTAGTGGGTATTCTGATTCAGATTACGGAGGTTGCAGAATCGACAGGAAGTCAACCTCAGGATCATGTCAGTTTCTGAGAAATAAACTGATCTCTTGGTTTTCGAAGAAGCAAACATCAGTTACGACATCTACTACTGAAGCAGAATATATGGCTGCAGGAAGCTATTGTTCCCAACTGCTCTGGCTAAGTCAGCAGCTGAGGGATTACAACATCGTAGCTAAGAATGTACATATATTCTATGACAGTAATAGTGTTATTGCAATCACTCAGAATCCTGTTCTACATACAAGATGCAAGCATGTGGATGTCAGACACCATTTTATCAGAGATCACGTTGAAAAGAAGAATATCAGGATGGAAAAGATCCATACTGATAAGCAGAAAGCTGATATCTTAACTAAGTCGCTAGCTGAGATCAGATTCAGAGAGTTATGCAACGAGCTAGGGCTTCTGGACCTTGGAGAAAATGCACCAGATATGGTTAAAGGACTGATCTCCAGAACCAGTTGGTTAAAAGACTAACCAAGTTAAGTGAAATCAGTTGAGTTAGGAATCTCAACTGATCAGACAACCAGACGAGGAGCCGATCTGAAGTTCAGATAAGGAGCAGATCAGAAAGTCAGATAAGTAGCCGATCTGAAGTTCAGACAAGGAGCAGATCAGTTCAAGACATATTAGATTAAGGGGGAACTGATCAGATTGGAAGATTACTTTATAAGTCGATTAAAGCTGCAGTCAACAAGCAAGTCAAATTGAAGCTACAGATCGCATAAGTCAGAAGAAGCAACACAACAATGAAATAACATAATTTTTCATTAATAAAGACCCGGAGGTCAGATTTACAAGTTACAAGTGATATCACAAGCTACAAGTGTTACAAGCTATCTTCAAGTGGTATTACAAGTACAAGAAGACCCGGAGGTCGATACATAGACCATAAGCCCTAGACAACCCTAGGCAGGGAAGTAGAGAGAGATATTTTAAGAGCTGATGCTCTTAGACTCTCCGACCCAGGGGGCGCAGAGAAGCTTCTAGAATCCTGAAAGGCACTCTTAGAGCTTCGGAGTGAGGAGCGAGAGCGAGCCTTGAAGGATCTTTAAGCTAGGAGCCCTTAGACCTAAAATCAATGGGCTTTCCAGCTGTTAAATGGGACACAGTGACACAGGTTTGGTCACAAAGACCATATGGCCATGAGTGTCTCATGCAAATATTGAGTTTGATACACAAGATTGTATATCAAACCCATGTTTTATTTCAGACTGAGTCTGTTGATGCTAATTTCATCATCTCGATAGGCACACAAGGTGCATACGGTTAGGAGAAATGCCTTCTCATTTGCCTTAGCAGATCCGCCTCCATGGTTGTAAAGAAGCTTAGTATTGATCGTATGTGAAATCTTAGATGACGACAAAAGCAGTGTGAAGGAACACACAGGGTTGATTTGAGAAGTTGAATTCATTGGAAAAGGGTTAAAGGTTCCCACCGGAAGTTTCACCGGTAATAAGGAACTCATCGGAAAAGCATGAAGTATATGCTAAAGAAGATGAATGGTTTATGTTGTGTTGTTTGCCTAAACACCCCAGGCTAATTTATAGAAGGAAATTAGGGGTATAAATGGAAATTTATTTTCTCAGAAGACCTTAAGAGAAATTTGCATCGACAACGCGCAAGGAACACGCGGCTAATGGTTGGATGAGTTAACAGTGTGATTAATCACAGCGTATCTATGCCATTATTACGGAATGTTAAATCGCTCCAATTTGGGAATCGAGGCGACTTTTGGACTCCCCGAAGTAAAAGTTTTGGTGGGAGTTGACTTCAGTAAATACGGGCTGATTAGAAGAAGACTGAAGGATGAAGTGTATCATATAAGTGGATCAGATAAGTAACGAAGTGTTTCAAGCAAGAATCTGACCAGATGAGTGAGATATTGTTGGGAAATGCTTAAGGCTACCATCAGTAAAGTCAACAAGTACCAGATCAGATCACAAGTGGTAACTGGTTGATTACAATATCAATCAGTCAGATACGTTCCCTTATTTATCCCTTTCTGAATACCTTACATGCGTTATTTAAATAAAATGTTTTACTCTGTTCATGACGCATGCTCTGCAAAACTTTTAATGCGGACTTGGACATGTGTTTTTAATGCGTTTTATTGTGAATTTTCGAGTCCGAAATACGAGAAGACTACTTTTCTCAACCGTGCGATCAAAATACTTTTTGGCCGACTAATCTCAACCACCGATTTCAAAACACGGATACTTGAGTACTTTGGAAAGTTGTGCAAAAAGATTTTCCCTCGTTTTCTATAAAATCCAAATCTTATCAGAAAACTTCTTTCCACTACTTCGTCTTCTCAAAGTTCTTAAAAGATCAAATTCTTTCAAAAAACCTTCAGAGAATTACTATCGAGATCAATTGATTCTACTCTTCCGATTTCTAAATCTTTCGAATCAATTTCTGGTAATTTCTTGTTTAATTAATTGCATGATCTCAATTTCTCTCTGGTACCTAGGTTTACAAATCGTGATGATATATTTCTGTAATCTTTATTAGATCTAAACGCTTATTTGCTAAATTGATGCTAAAATTACTAGTTTGACTGAATTTATTGAAATATCTTACTCAAACTAAACATCAATTTGCATATCGTACAGAAATGACATATCTTATTCCACGACCAGGCCAAGGGAAAAAGTTCTGCAATTTTTCATCGATGAAGAAAGACATCATTGATGAAAAGTACGTAGTCTTCACCATCACCTCAGACCCTGAATCGCTGGAAATTCTGGAGTGCTTGCGAGCGTGTGGACTTGAACGCTTTTGCTCTACACATCAGAACATCGTCCACGCACATGAAGGTCTGGAGTTTCTATACAATCTGCAGAGGGATGAAGACATTGATGCTGGCCTGATTTCTTCTGTTGGAGGACTGGAAGTGCGAGTGTCGAATGACGATCTCCAGAGGATATTCGGCCTAACTCGAGGAAGGATCAATCCAGAAACCTACACGACTGATGTAGGAGAAAAGGGATTTCTTGAAGCCAAGTTGTTGAGACCTACAAACAAGGAAAACACGACGAACGTCAAAGCCTCCTATCTGAAGAGAAAATACCGCCTTCTTCTTGAGATTGTTCAGAAGGTGATCATGTGCTCAACCTACAGTCTTGATGCAGTCACTTCGTATAAGATAAGTGTCATGACTGCACTAATCAAGAAGGCTTCAGATATCGATTGGTTGGGTATGGTCAAAGAAAGACTGAGAAAAGACTCCGGGAAGTTCGAACTGACCCAGAGCAATGAAGTGTGCTTATCTTCGAAGTGCTCATTCATACACAAAATCTCTATCATTCTATCAGATAAGCTACCACAGAATTATAAATAGAACGAGAATGGAGCTAAGATATACCAAGCAAAGCACAAGGCCATATTGGGCAAAGATGAGTCCCTACCTGGACAATTTGATGAGGATCCAACTCCTTATGTGCCCAAACCCAAGGGAGAAAAGAAGGGAAAAGATAAGGCGACTGCATCGTCTGAAGTGCAGGAAGAGGCCATTCCAGAGAAGAGGATGAAGAGGAAGGATCTGGCCAAGAAACCAGATGCTAAGCGGAAACGTCAGAAGAGAGTCTCATCTCTTCTGAAAACTGCTCCAAGTTCTGCCCAGCAAGTCAGCAGAACGAAGGATCTGATGCAAGTAAGATCAGAAGAAGAGATAGCAGTCCGCTCTGAGCCAACTATCAGAGAAGTAAGGGAAGAGCAGATGATCGCAGCAGAAGGAGAGAAATCTATCAGAGGGACAGAAGTGGAGCAATCTGAGGAAGAATCACCATCTGATTCTCTGCCTCTCACCAAGATCTTCCAAAGAGAAAGATCGCCAACGCCCAATTCCAAATCACCATCACCCTCTCCTCAAAAATCATCATCACCTCCCCACAAAACCTTCTCACCCTCACCCTCGCCTATCAGATCACCAAGATCTCCCACACCACCAATCAATCAACCCGTTCAGGAAACTGAACACCCTCAAAACGCTGAAAACGAACCACACATATCCCAACAAATATCCCAATCTCCAATCAAGCCACAGGAGCCTGAGAGATCCGACAAACAAGTGTCCGTCTCTCATAATCCCTTCAATACCAGAACCGTGCTTGCTTCACCTGCTCCAGAAAGCACCATCATGAGGATAATGAAGCAACAGATCAAGGAGTATCTGCTGGATCTATGCCCTGAATTGGATCAACATCCTGGCATCCAGCAACAGATAGAAGAGATTGTGTTTTGGAGGGATATCAGACTGAAAAGCATTGAAGAATTTCTGATTCTCATGACAACTCTGGGATCAGATTTCTTTGTAGACTTGGAGTTGAAGTGCTTGAACACTGCTGGGATTGAAAGTGCAATTGAATTGGCATCTGACGATGATATCAGATGGTTTATTCACGAAGGTTCGGAATTGCTGATAACAGGGAGGAAACTGTTCAACCTCCTACAGATCATGAGGGAGCTGCCGATGAACCAAGAATGGGTGCTGCAGATGAGACCCGACTTGGCAAGGCTTCAACATCTGACCAGACTGCTACTATGAGCTCTGATACCCTAGATCATTATACTGAGAAGATTCAGGATGGGATCAAGGCTGGATTTGAAGACAAATTCGCAGCGCTCACAGCAGATCTGATGAAGCGATTTGAAGATGAGCAAGCAAAACTAGTTGATAAGGAACGAAGTCACACAATTGGGATGCACAATGCCATCCTTGCTGAAGTAATGCAACTAGTAAATCCTCTTGCTGAGAAGCTCAAACTCCAGTCTGACAAACTCACAGTTCAGACAAAGATGCTCAATCAGACACATGTACTTTTGGAAAGTGTCTGGGCATCTTTGGACAAAACTAACAACCACATGGATATGGGTTGGAAACTTTTTCTAGCTTCTACAGAACGAGCAAGACAGGAAATCGAAATTGCTCTCAGACGCTTCTTCACTCCTGCACCTTCTGCCACCGTTCAGATTACTCCTCTTGTTGTCGAGGAACTCAGAGAGGAGATCTCACGGCAATTAACTGCTCTAAACCGCAAGATGTCCAACCTCTTTGATGAAACCAAAAAGGGGGAAGGAAAAGAGAATAAAGAGAAGGAAGAAAAATAGACACAGTTGGTAACAATTTCATTTCTACCGAAAACCACTGTATCAGACTTGCCAGCCACTCCACCTACTGATCACCAGCCACTCCACCTACTGATCTCGTCGACAAGATTGAAGACTTTTCTTCGTTCGTACAAAAATGAATGGAAACTGATGATCAGGCTAAGAGCCTTGAACTCGCTAAGAAGTTAGCTGAAGAAGAAGAACAAGATGAACCTGAGCAGACTCTGAGGAGAAAGAAAGGCAAAGGCAAGATGGTGAAAGCAACTGCAGAAGATCAGAGACAAGGCCACCTATTCTCTACCAAAAGCCAGATGACTCCTGAACAAGTTCAAGAGCAAACACGACAGAGAATAAGAGAGGTCGACATCAAGAAGCAGAAGTTAGCAGAGGCTAAGGGACTGAACATCGCTTACATCCGAAGGAAGAGAAAGAACGAAGCTGCAGCAGAGGAGATTGCTTGGGAGAAGAATGCCCTTCAAGACTGTTAAAGACATCCTCTCGCGGCACGGCTATATTCGCTTCTGAATGGGATCAGATCAGAGGAGAATGGTTATGTGACGTCTACATCCTGGAGAAGATTCCAATTCATAAGATCGAGAGAAAATGATGATGAATTCCGGAACTGGTTAGAAACAAAGTATCCAGACTTCTACCAGACAGTGATGAAAGAAGGCAAGATCATGTCACTAATACCAGAAGCTCCACCCTTTGAACTACTCCTTCCACCTTTGCGTCCAGACAAAAAGCTAGATCCTGTAAAGTTCAAAAATACCTACTATGGATTTGCTGAAAAAGGAGGGATCCATAGAAGAGAAGAGCTGGACAAACTAATGCAAAGGATGTACAGGATGTTTGGCATCCCCAAAGAACTACAAATGTTCAAGTACACCTGAGGAAGACAACTTGGAATCAGATGATAGGTACGCTTCTCATGTATTCTATAATGCACACACCTATCTGAATGAAATATTCCATCTCACTGATTCTAAGAACCATCTCATTGTCTTATGAGGTATGTACTGTTTACATTATCTACATTTTCATTCATGGTATCTATTTTTCTGATTAAGTGTTTTGGTTCCATCAAAAAGGGGGAAATTGTTGGGAAATCTGTATTTTAGTTTTGATGGAAGTTCCAAAACAGGTTGTAATAGGACCAGTCAGACCTGTTAGCTGACTGATTACTTAGAATCAGATTAAGATGACCAGCTGAAATGTATAGATAGCTGATGTAAAAGATAGGTCACATATTGAGGGGGAATTCAATATGTATAGGTCAGGTCGAAGTATCAGATGACCCAGATAAGGTTAGATGATCAGAAGACTAAGAACAGAAGACAAGAAGTCAGAAGATCAGGTGAAGACAGAGACACTGAAGACTCGAATGAACCTGAAGACTCAGTAACAAACCTGAAGACTCGGTATGACTGAGTACACCGAGGCTCAGAGACACCTGAAGATCAAAATACCTGAAGACCTACATTCAGCCGAGTCTGCGTATTGAGCTAAGATAATATGCATCAGAAGACTCAACAAGGTACATTGATCAGTTACCTGATCAAGTCAGCTCACACCTGGTGACAATCAAAAATATACACCAGACAAGATGAATCTTCTACAAAAGGAATATCAATCGCCTAACGGACAAATTATTGAAATGCCGCCTCGCGAAGCCAAGTAGAAAGCGACACGTGCACAAAAAGAGCTGACAATGCGGGATACGACGCTGCGGACAAAAACGGCGCTAATCATACCTACGGCCACGCCGATAATCGGAGCACGTCACAATCATATCCTACAACCTACCGAATATAGCCCGAAATTCAAATTGCTCTCCAACGGCTCTTTGATTTCGAGGTCTATAAAATGGGATTGCTCGAAAGGAAGAAATAGAGACCAACAACTATCACATGAACAATTGAGCGAAGCGGAAAAACATCATTAACGCAGATTCTCAAGAAGCAAAAAGCCTTCAGAATTTCCGCTCGAAGAACACCATATTTGAAGATTATTCTTAGAGTGTTCATCCCATTGTTCTTAGCAAGAAATCCTATTCACTAGCATTTTGGCTACCTAAAACACCAGGATAGATTTCCAGTTGGAACCCTCAAACATTCTTTACCCAAACGCAAGTTAGGTTAAGTTTGTTCCCGAAAGATTTCAGACTAGGGATTCTAGTTTTCTGATTTCTAGTTCGGTTGAGTGTGAACTCGATAAACATCTGTTGAGTGTGAACTCGATAAACATTTGTAGAGTGTGAACTCAATAAACATCTTGGCCATCCCATGAGGGATATAAGTCCCGCAGGTTAAGCTAGGTTAAGCTCGGTTAAGTTCGGTTAAGGTTCCCCTGTGTTAAGGGAAAAGTGGACGTAAGACGGGTTTCGTCTGAACCACTATAAAAAGTCTTGTGTGCATTTACTTGCTTTCTTATTGCTTTACACTATTCACACAACTGAGTTTAAAAGCGCATACATATTCTAAGTTAAGCTCAGTCTGCACCAAGCAACTGATCTGATCAGGTTGACACCTTAGTCAGCTGGTTGAAAACTGACTTAAGAATCTGAATTGATAAAACTGGTTTTTCACAAGGGTTAAAACAAGCTTCCGCACTCTCAGTTAAATTGACAGATATCAAGTTGATCTGCCCTCAGGCACTCAGTAAGATTGAACATCAGTCTAAACTCAAAAAATCTACAAATAACACCTGATCCGCACGAAAAGTTTTGGAAGTCTATTCACCCCTCCCCAAAAGGCTTCCACCCTCACAAAACCCGTTCGGGACCTACAGATATTTTTAAGAAACAGTGCAAATGGTGATTTTCATGCTTGGGCTTTTCATATAAATCATCGGCCCATATATATATTTTTTATATTTTCTATTTTTGGTTCGAAGATGTGTTTACACTTTTAATTTTTTTTATGTACAGATGTATATATATTTTCAATGCATGAATCATAATATATTTTTAATGGTCTCATGCATCTACTCATATGAGTTTTTGTTTGAATTAATTTACATGCCTCATTTCAAGTAAACGAGGCATTCATGTAATCTGCAATTATATGTTTTTGTGTTGTAGTAAATGTTGGGAAATAAGGGGTGCTCGGATCTATTCGAGGTGAATTTAAATACATATTTAAATTAAACAATTAATTACTAACATGAATTAATCAAAAATCAATTCAACATAATAGTTAAACAAGCAAATAAGCAACATGCGTACACCGTAAATCCACGTAAATCCTAAGCATGCGGAATCTAGGAGTTACGAGATTACATACCCTTTTGTAGAGACAACTGTTGAGACGATGGATCAACCCAAAGAGCCTTCCCAAATATGTCCCACGTCCACGAACGTAATCCGGTGGGAGGATTCTCAACGAACGATTTTAATTAAAGGAGAAAATAAAAATATTTGCCATCACCTTTGTGGATTTCTAATATTTCCAACACATGGAATTTTCTTGGGGATGAAAAATGCATCCTCTATTTATAGGACTAGGGGGGGACGAAAATTTGGTCAAGTTGGGCATTGAGAAATTTCTTTGCTTCTTCCTCAAGATACAATCTAGAGTATATCCAATATATTCTATTTCCCAAAATATCTCCCAACAAAATCTTCTCCTCCTTCTTGTCACGCAATTTTCGAAAATATCAAATAAAATAGGGAAGAAATAAGATCTTTTATTTTTCTTGAATTTATGGGATAAACTTGTATCTCAAGAATATTTATTCCATAAAAATCTTTCCAAGAAAATCAAGAAAATCTTTTCTCTCTCCTACTCGTATTTTTCGAAAATTTTAAGGAAAAATAGGCAAGATATTTTCTTCTCCTTTTCATTAATTGGACTTTAATTTGGGTTATTTGAGGGGCCTTTAGGAGAATTAAGATTGGACCTCCAATGGGCTATGAAACTTTAATATTTAGCCAAAATATTATTCAAGCCCATTAATATTAATTTATTCCACTATAAAATTAATATTGAGCTATCCATCTTAACCCATATTACTTCACAATAATATGGCTCCCGGTCATTATTTTCCGTGTTTAAGATTATCTTAGTCCATTAATTAATTAAGCCACTGAACAGACTTTATGTTAATTAATATATTTGTCCTTGGAGTAAAGACAACTCAACATTATTATCCATACCGGAAATAAATTTCCACTTGCAAGGTTTGATATGATAAAGATTCTGAGCCCACCAAGGGGACAAATCAAGAAAGACGTGATTGCACACGATTCTCCGTATTAAATCTTAGCAATCGTCGTGTAATCAATAATATTGCCCAAGATATAAGGTATCGAATCACATTGATTCTCTTCCCATCATAAGTCAAAGCAATAGTTATTAATTTCACACGATCCTATTTAAGGAACGGAGATTAAGAAATAATGAACCACTGAGGTCTAATTCTTGTATATTCAGTACCGAAGAATTTATCCTCCTGTAGGTCCTATTCAGTGCATCATAATGCACTAGTGTAATCTCTTGGTCAAGACAAGTCAATCTGAGCCTTACACTTCAACCTTTCATGATGGATTGTTCATTTCCATCTGGGTTGTGAATTTGTACTTAATCACGAGAGACTGTTAATTTGATCTTCTGTGATCTGGTATCACCAAATTAACTTCAACGTAATACGTACTTACTTATCGAAAATATATATAACATTCATTCATATTTAGTGCAGCAGTGATAAATAATTTATTTCAGTAAATAAATAAGAAATTCAGTTTGGTTATACAAATTAAAAAACATACTTTTCAGTATAACCCCAACAATCTCCCACTTATACTCAAAGTCTGCTTTTAAGCATACTACAACATGTCTCGTGTTCTATGTGACATCTAATGTCACCTACACGAACCTAATAATATTTCTCCCACTTATACTCAAAGCAGATTGACAATGGTCTTGACACTCATTTCTTCCACATGTCTCTCGAATGTACTATGAGGCAGACCCTTTGTGAATGGATCTGCTAGGTTGTCTTCGGACGCAATCTTTGCCACCTTTATGTCTCCTCTCTTAACGATTTCTCGTATAAGATGGTATTTTCTTTCTATGTGTTTGCTGGCCTTGTGGGCTCTCGGTTCCCTAGAATTTGCAACTGCTCCGGCGTTATCACACTAAATTGTGATCGTGCTGGGCAAATCCGGAACGATGTCCACGTCCACTAGGAAGTTCTTGAGCCAAACCGCTTCTTTCGTTGCTTCACAAGCAGCTACATATTCGGATTCCATGGTAGAATCAGTGATGCATTTCTGCTTAACGCTTCTCCATGTCATGGCTCCTCCCCCCATGCAAAACACACTACCCGAAGGTTGAATTTCTGGAGTCTAAATCTGATTGGAAATCCGAGTCCGTGTAACTGACGGGGATTAGATTGTCTGACTGATAAACTAACATTCTGTCCCGTGTCCTCTTCAGATAGTTCAGAATATTTTTAACTGCAGCCCAATGCTCTTTCTCGGGGTTGCTTTGATATCTTGCCACCATGCTTACGGCAAAGCAGATATCCGATCTCTTGCACAGCATTGCATACATGAGGCTTCCTATAGCCGAAGCATAAGGAATGCCCTTCATGTCATCTATCCTTTTTTGTGTCTTGGGACACATTTCTTTGGATAGATGGATTCCGTGTCCACAAGGCACAAAACCTTTCTTGGAATCTTGCATGCTGAATCGCTTCAAAACAGTGTCTATATATGAGGCTAGCGAAAGCCCGATCATTTTTTTCCTGCGATCTCAGGTGATCTTGATCCCTAGGATGTGACTGGCTTCCCCTAAGTCCTTCATATCAAACTATTTTGACAGCCATGCCCTTACGTCTAACAACATCTTTACATCGTTCCCGATGAGCAGAATGTCATCTACGTATAGTACCAAGAATACCAAGGCAGTTCCGTCACGCTTCTTATAAACACAACTTTCGAAATTGTTTTGATCAAAACCGTAGGATTTTATAACTTGATCAAAACACTGATTCCAAGCACGAGATGCTTGCTTTAGCCCATAAAGGGACTTCTTTAGCTTGCAAACCAGATGCTCTTGGCCTTTTTCAATGAAGCCTTCGGGTTGTTGCATATAGATTTCTTCGTCAAGACTTCCATTAAGGAAAGCGGTCTTGACATCCATTTGCCAGATCTCAAAGTCTAGGTGCGCAGCAATCGACAAGAGAATGCGGATGGACTTAATCATGGCTACGGGCGAAAAGGTTTCCTCATAGTCGATCCCTTCTTTCTGAGTGTACCCTTTCGCCACGAGTCTCGCTTTAAAGGTTTCAACCTTTCCGTCCGGTCCCCTTTTTCTCTTGTATACCCACTTGCATCCAATGGGTTTTACCCCATTAAGTGGTTCGACTAGCTCCCACACTTTATTATGATCCATTGAACCCATCTCGGCTTCCATTGCGGTTTGCCAAGATTTTGCATCCCTGTGTTGGATCGCCTCATTGTAGGACTATGGATCTGATTCTTCTCCTGAGATCAAGTCCGAGGACTCTCCTATCCCGAAGAATTGCTCAAGTTGCTTAACAACCCTCCCACTACGACGAGGTTCTGGTTGTGTAGGTGTGACGCTTGGTACGTCATCTTGGACATTTGGCAACAGAGTCGGCCCCTTAAGTTCTTCTAAGGTAATCTCGCTTCTAGGCTTTTTATCGTTCATATAGTCTTCTTCCAAAAATTTAAAGTGCATACTAATAACGACCTTTTGATTTTCGGGACCATAGAACATGCATCCCTTTGTTCCTTCGGGTTACCCTATAAAAAACCTTAATTCCGACCGTGCGTCTAATTTACCAGCTTCCTTATCCAACACGTATGCCAGACACCCCTAGATCCTCATGTGTCCTAAGCTGGGATTGCGCCCCGTCCACAATTCTCTAGGGGTTTTGGGAACCGATTTGGATGGCACTAAGTTTAGAATATAAGTTGTTGTTTGCAAGGCATAACCCCAGAATAATTTTGGTAAATCTGCATAACTCATCATTGACCATACCATTTCTAGAAGCGTTCTATTTCTTCGTTCTGCAACCCCGTTTTGTTAAGGGGTACCGGGTGCAGTCAACTGGGATGCAATCCCTTCATCCGACAGGTAGTTCAAAAATTTATCGCTGAGGTATTCGCCTCCACGATCAGATCGTAGAAACTTGATACTCTTTTCCTTATGATTCTCTGCTTGAGCCTTAAATTCTTTGAATTTATCAAAGGTCTCAGATTTATGCTTCATTAGGAAAACGTACCCATGGCGTGAGTAATCATCGATAAAAGTAACGAAATACTCGAAGCCACCTCTAGCTTTGATTTACATTGGACCACACACATCGGTGTGAACAATCTCCAACACTTCTTTAGCTCTAAGCCCCTTGGCTCCAAATGCCCTCTTGGTCAACTTACCCTCCAAGCATGATTCGCAAGTTGGAAATGGTTCAATCAGGAGAGACTCCAATGAACCATCTTGGACCAACTTTTTGATCCTTTTCGGGTTAATATGACCTAATATTAGGTGCCAAAGAAGTGTCTCGTTCACATCAGTCGAACATTTTCTTTTATTACTTGAAATGGCAAATGTGTTATAGGATGCATTATGTGAGTGATGTGCACAGTTAATAATATAAAGATTGTTCCGTAAAGTTCCATGACAGATAACCACATCATTACGAAAAACAGTAACATGTTTATTAAAATGAACATAATATCCATCAGCAAATAGTTTGGAAACAGAAATAAGGTTTTTGCGAAAAACAGGAACATAAAGAACATCTCTTAAAATTAAAGTCTTGTCTTCAAAACACAGGTGCACGTCTCCCACTGCTTCAGTTGCCACTCTCGTAGCATCACCTAGCGTGATGAGGATCTCACTTCCACTAAGTTACTGGGTCCGCTTGAATCACTGTAATGTGAAATAAACATGATCAGTGGACCCCGTATCCATTACCCACGAATGGGTAGCATACGCCGCTAAACAAGTTTCAACAACTAGTGCGTGAGAATTACCTTTCTTTCCATTCCTTTTGGGTTTGGAACATGCTGACCTCCAATGTCCATTTTCACCGCAGTTAAAGCACTTCTCCTTAGCCAGTTTCTTTACTCCTCCCTCCCTCTTCACCTTTCCTTTGCCCTTGGCAACACTTGAGTTAGCTTCACTTTTGGTCTTCTTCTTCTTCTTACCTCTTTTTGGTCTAGAAGAGGAAGATGGACCAACTGTTGCTAAGGCTTGGCTGCTCTCTCCTTATATTCCTTCAGCCGAGACTAGAGCTTATAGCAGATCAGGCAAGGAGAACTTCTGATTGTTCATTTGGTAGTTGAGCCTGAACTGCTCGAAGCTTTTGGGCAGGGAATGGAGTATGAAATCGATCTGGGTCTCGATATCATATTCAGCACCAAGTACCTCAAGTTTGTTAAGGTGAGCCATCATTTGGAGAACGTGTTCCCTTACGGGCATTCCCTCCACCATTTTCATTGAGAGCATGTCTCTCATGGTGATCTGGCGAGCCACACGGTTCTAATGTTCGAACATCGCTTTAAGATTGACCATGATGCCTGTAGCAGTTTCAACGTTTTGGTGCTGGTGTTGCAACACATCTGACATAGAAGCCAAGATGGTACACTTTGTTATTTCGTTGGAACGCTCCCAGTCAGTATACTCTTTCTTTTCTGTTTTACTAGACTCGTCAGTTGGCTTTTCTAGTTTGGGTGTAGTAAGAACCTAGTTGTTATGTTGTGCGGTGAGGGCAATAGTAAGTTTTCGATACCAATCAACAAAGTTTTCTCCAGTAAGAAAATTGTCTTTCAGTATACTGAAAATAAACATACATCTTGTGTCAATATCCGGATCAACACAAAAATATCACATAATTCGATCACATGGTTCATATTGAAATCTCAAAAAAATATGAACATGTATCAGCCAACATCTCAAAACAGTTTTAAATGAGCCTCTTGGGAGGGTCATCATTTAAATCACATTCAAGCAGGTTACAAACAAGAACAGTTACAAACCTTTAATTAAAAGAAAATTAATTAATAGTTGGCTCCTACTTGACCAATATAAAATTGACAGGGACTTCGGCGAAGTATATGCATATCAATTTTATACCTAAGTAATAACCATGATTAAATACAGAATTACTACTTCGTTTTGATCGAGCCTCTTGGGAGGGTCATCGTCTCCACTAATAATAATTCACAACCATCCTTTTGAGAATTTATTCATGTGAGTTTTCTTTTGGCCGTCCCTTAGGGGAATTTCTCCAAAAGATTTCACGAATAAATAAATCGTGGAGGTCAAAATTAATTTGATTCAAAAACCAAATTAATTGTTTGAAACATACTTAGTAATTTTTTGAATTTGAGATTTTTCGTTGAGCAATTCTCATGCAAACACATTTAAACAAATTAAATAAAGCATAAGAAAATACAACAATAAATCAAGCAAAGCAGAAAATAAACATATTGGGCACATATTATTCAACTGTCATGGTTTGATTTTGAAGAAACGCCGTCTTAAATTTCTCCCACTCGTTCGTCTCGAAAAAAAAAATCCGTCTCGAATCGCCACGCCAAGTAGCTCGCAATGGATGCACGCCCGCATCCCGGACGAAATTGCCGCGGCGATCGCCGCTTAGCGCCTTAGGAGCAACGTCGTCACCCTATGAATCTCGGCAGCCTCGGCAGGTGATGGGCGGGTCACGCCCATGCGCCAAGACGCCGTCCCGCCGCCGCTTTCGCCTCATCCGGGCTTGCGCAAGATGGTGCCCGCGCGCCCATGCACGACCGCGCTTCTGCTCGCCGCGCTCCGCTGGCTGAAGCGAGACCCTCTGCGCACTGGCGCCACACCTGCACTCGGCGATGCTCGGGGAATACAAGTTTCCTTGGGCATTTTTTTGACGATGACGCCGCCATTGTATGCGGTTCGGGTCCATTTCAACTCCTTGTTTCTGTCTTCATCTTCGATCAGGTTACAATTTATTTAACGAGAAAATAAACACACCTTAAATCTAGACTAGTCTATTACATTTAACAAATCAAATAGCCTAATCTACTCGTGGATTTTCTCACGAGAAAAATAAATTCGAATGAGTCGAATTAAAACAAAAACATACGCATGAAAATTAAACACATTAAATACCATGACAATTGGATACCAGCAAAACAGATCTAACAATTCTACTATCCAATTTTCAATAAAATTTAATGGTCAGCATAATTTAAATAACAATTTAAATGCAGAGCTTGAAACCGAGGCTCTAATACCAGTTGTTAGGAAATAAGGGGTGCCCGGATCTATTCGAGGTGAATTTAAATACATATTTAAATTAATCAATTAATTAATAACATGAATTAATCTTAAATCAATTCAACATAATAATTAAACAAGCAAATAAGCAACATGCGTACACGTAATCCATGTAAATCCTAAGCATGCGGAATCTAGGAGTTACGAGATTACATACCTCTTGTAGAGACAACCGTTGAGACGATGGATCAACCCAAAGAGCCTTCTCAAATATGTCCCACGTCCACGAACGTAATCCGGTGGGAGGATTCTCAACGAACGATTTTAATTAAAGGAGAAAATAAAAATATTTGTCACCACCTTTGTGGATTTCTAATTTTTCCAACACATGGAATTTCCTTCGGGATGAAAAATTCATCCCCTATTTATAGGACTAGGGGGGGTCGAAAATTTGGTCAAGTTGGGCATTGGGAAATTTTCTTCCTTCTTCCTCAAGATACAATCTAGAGTATATCAAATATATTCTATTTCTCAAAATATCTCCCAATAAACCTTCTCCTCCTTCTTGTCACACAATTTTTGAAAATATCCAATAAAATAGGGAAGAAATAATATCTTTTACTTTTTTTGAATTTATGGGATAAACTTGTATCTCAAGAATACTTATTCCAACAAAATCTTTCCAAGAAAATCAAGAAAATCTTTTCTCTCTCCTACTCATATTTTTCAAAGAAATAAGATCTTTTACTTTTTTTGAATTTATGGGATAAACTTGTATCTCAAGAATACTTATTCCATAAAAATCTTTCCAAGAAAATCAAGAAAATCTTTTCTCTCTCCTACTCATATTTTTCAAAAAATTTAAGGAAAAATAGGCAAGATATTTTCTTCTCTTTTTCATTAATTGGACTTTAATTTGGGCTATTTGATGGGCCTTTAGGAGAATTAAGATTGGACCTCCAATAGGCTATGAAACTTTAATGTTTAGCCAAAATATTATTCAAACTCATTAATATTAATTTATTCCACTATAAAATTAATATTGAACTATTCATCTTAACCCATATTACGACTTCACAATAATATTGCCCCCGGTCATTATTTCTCGTCTTTAAGATTATCTTAGTCCATTAATTAATTAAGCCACTGAACAGACTTTATGTTAATTAATATCTTTGTACTTGGAGTAAAGACAGCTCAACATTATTATCCATACTGGAAATAAATTTCCACTTGCAAGATTTGATATGATAAAGATTTTGAGCCCACCAAGGGGACAAATCAAGCAAGACATGCTTGCACACGATTCTCCGTATTAAATCTTAGCAATCGTCGTGTAATCAATAATATTGCCCAAGATATAAGATATCGAAGCGCATTGATTCTCTTCCCATCATAAGTCAAAGCAATAGTTATTAATTTCACACGATCCTATTTAAGGAACGGAGATTAAGAAATAACGAACCACTGAAGTCTAATTCTTGTATATTCAGTACCGGAGAATTTATCCCCATGTTGGTCCTATTCAGCGCTTCATAATGCACTAGTGTAATCTCTTGGTCAAGACAAGTCAATCTGAGCCTTACACTTCAACCTTTCATGATGGATTGTTCATTTCCATCTGGGTTGTGAATTTGTACTTAATCACAAGGGACTGTTAATTTGATCTTCTGTGATCTGATATCACCAAATTAACTTCAACGTAATACGTACTTACTATCGAATAGGTTTGCAATAAATATATATAACATTCATTCATATTTAGTGCAACAGTGATAAATAATTTATTTCAGTAAATAAATAAGAAATTCAATTTTGTTATATAAAGTAAAAAACATACTTTTCAGTATAACCCCAACAATAAATTGTACATGTGACTGTACTTTCTAGGAATTACCAATTTTGTCTCAAGTTAACTATAAGACAGTGTATTAAACCATTAAGAATGGTAATTACTATACTGAATGCCACTTTCTATTATATCATAAGCTCATAATCCATACTTCAAAGTTTAAACTAGTACCATTACATACGTAATTCCCCAATATATTACATCACAAAAGCAGAATGTATATTTCAAACTAGTACTACTACTAAATACATACATCACATGCTTAATACCACAATCTAGTACATCACAAAACCAGAATGTATTCACACCTTCAGGCGATATATGCTCTGCATAAAATGATAGACGAAACATTTGGTATCTCCAAGTTCAGGTGCATCAATCATTGAATATGTTTCTCTCCATGTCTTACATTACGAATCTGCCAGATGAGTCAATGCGCAATATTATTTTTTCCCCATCATCTGAGAAGATGTACAATGGTTGCACACTCATAATTCTTTCCAAATCCAATCTTGGATAACCAGAGGCCAATCTAATCCGTCTCCAAGGATTGTTGTCACTGTTCTCATCAAGTATCCAAAAGTTACAATCTTCAAACGCCTGGCAAAATGATGAGTAGATGCAAAGTTTGTCCTCATCCAACGAACCCAGTTTAAAATAACCATAAATATCTATTGGATTAATAGGTAGACTAACATGGCCAAATGTCTCAGTCTCACAACTGAAACTAAAAATACCATACATATGTAAATCATGATGAATCTGCCTGTATAAATTTCCATTGGCATAAACAACAGGAGGCTGTTTAAAGAGGCATTCATAGGGGAAATCACCAATTCTTCTCCAGATACCAGTTTTAAATGAAAACACTTTCACCTCTGAGGTGTATTCCCACCCCATGAACATTGTAACCCTAACTAATTTATAATCTGATGTTGTACGACCATACCCTAATGGTAAGCGTCGTTTCATATTCCAATGGGTACCGGTGGGCTTTGTCTCGATAGTCGTGTTCTCTCCAGAAAGGTGGACATTTTAGGCGGGAACAATCAATATATTTATTTAATAAAAGTTTATAAATATATTATATTGTTTTACAGTTATTCATTTTTATTCATTTATTGAGGTTAGTTCCCAGTTTTTAACTTATTTTCAAAACCTAACTACGTAGTTATGTATTATATTTGATGTTCTTAAATAAAGAATCCATCAATATATTTTATGTTTTACCATCTATATTTTTTTTTATATATTTTTTTATAAATGTACATGTCTATGAATAACTGTATAGTTGCGTTTTTTGTACACATTTTTCGGCCCAGAGTCTATAAGTAATTTTTTTTTTTTTTGTGTAGTTCTTTGACATTGTTTGTGAAACATCCCCAAACTATATATTAGTCATCAGGTCTTTGACATTGTTCTTTGACATTGTTTTGTGTAGTTCATAATAATCTGCAGCACATGTGTACAGTTGAGTAGTGTTATGTATATTTACAACATACATAGTATATAGGCGAATTATATTGTACATGGAACCCTACCATTTCATACTAATAATCTAAACTATTTATTTATAAACATCAAACATCATAAACATAACAAAAATAGGTAACAATGATCATCACATTGTACGTAATGAGAAGTCTTCTACATAACAATCACAAGCATCCAAAGTATCTAATAGACATTCCAACAATAAGATTAAAATAGAAATATTGCCACAGAACAACACCCAAACATTAAACATAGCAGAATCAAGTGTCTTTTGAGCCTAAATCATACACCAAATCCAACATAATTTTCAAGTTATAACACTAACATCTCTTTTTGTCTTTCTGTTTCAGACTATGAATTGACGTTAGGTCAACGAACCATTTAACCATCTTTGCTCTATAATCGCCTGATTTGTGTTTAATACATGTACCTTTCATCAATGGCCCACCAACAACTATGTTTTCAATGTGTGCAAACTACTAACCCGCAGTGATCCAGCTGATTGATGTAGGGAAAGCACAACAGTGGATTTTTTCAGGCGTCCAGTGACAACGGGGTGACGTGGATCAGTATCTTTCCATCTATTCATCAGGCTGTCTTCAACATACTTTATTTGATAAGTGCTCTTTGTGTGTTATTTTAAATGGGTAAAATGTAATTATTATAATAATCAGAAATCAATGTATTTTTAGAACCACTAAAAAAAATATTTTTACCACTACAGCGGCTTCTGCTAGGTATTTGTCCACAGCACATATGCCTCGAGGCTGCATAGAGTTGTAAAAAAACCACTCGTATGTATTCAGGTTAGCACCAGTGTTGTCCAGTGGTCCTCCAATCGGCTTTATGATCCCTCCATATCTACCACGTTAATGGGGAAAACCAAGTTTTTGTGTTTACTTTCAACGATGTTCAGCACATCATCGATGTATTACTTCTTAACCCAGGACGCATACATGTGTGGCATTGATATGATGCCCTGTGTAATAAAAAGATTATGCAAATAATTTTTTTATTTTTCCGAGTTTTAATCAAATGTGTTATGTTTTTAAGTTTTTTAATGAATTATTAGTTAACATACCAAGCATGATCATGTAAATATTAGTGTTAGTGTCCTAGAGACAATCCTTTGTAAGGACATAATGCTAAGATAATATTCAGTATTGGATTAATATTATTATTATTTATTTAATATTAAATGTATGGCGTTACACTTGTTTGAATCACTACTAGAAAAAATGGTTTTAGTGACGCGCAAAAGCGTCACTAAAATTTGTCTATAGTGACGCTTTTGCTTTTAGTGACGCTTTGCCAAGCGTCACATGATTTGGCGTTTCAAAAACTTTTTGTCATGACGCCTGTAAGCGTCACTACTAATATGTATCGTGACGCTTGTATGCGTCATAGTAGTGATTTTTAATAACGCTATTTTGTGACGCTAATTAGCGTCACCACAATGTGCGTTAGTGACGCTTTCTCGTGTCACGTGAAACCTTATAACTACCTTAACTACCACGTATAGTGACGCTTAAATGTGTCATGAACTTGTTGTCTTGTGACGCTATTATGTGTCATGATAAGCTCATTTTGTGATGCTTTGTTGCGTCACTAGGTTATGCATAACTAACTTAACTACCTCGTTTAGTGACGCTTAAATGTGTCACTAATTCGTTGTCTTGTGACACCAATATGTGTCACGATAAATATTTTTTGTGATGCTTTTTTTGAGTCACTAGAATATAAATAACTAATTTAACTACCTCGTTTAGTGACGCTTTAATGTGTCACAAACTCATTGTTTTGTGACACCAGTATGTGTTACGAAAAAAAAATTGTGACGTTTTCTTACGTCACTAGATTATATATAACTAATTTAACTACCTTGTTTAGTGACCTTTTTTTATGTCACATAATATCAATTACAATATGCGTATAAGTGAAATTGTACATATATGCATATCTATGTACCTCCTCAAACATATATAATAATATAATAATTCAAATCATTTGTACCCGTATACATAAAGATCATAATAATAAAATGTTGTCATTAACTTGTAAACATGAAACAATCAAATGTATATCAAGAAAATATATCGTCATTCACATGTGACATCTAAAAAACACGAAAGTAATAGATATCAATCAAAATCAATACAATCAAATGTACCAAAACTTTTAGTTTAATAATAAATTGCACTTAAATTACGTGTGAATATCCATTTTGATGCACTCTCTTTATCTTGCATCTGCCAATTGAACCTATAATAACGAATAAAAGTGAAGTAATTAATGCTTGAACTTGAAAGGAACTAAGTTGAAACAAATGAAAGATTATCATTAGAGACTTACCAGATGCTTTGGCCAAACGATGTTATGTCCTATAGCTTGTCCAATATTTTTGACACCTCCAACTTTTCGGATTAATAGTTGGTCATATTAAATTGCCACAATAACTTTCACCTCACACCATTCAGGTCCTAAGAATTCTCCATTTCCTAAGAGCTTAACTGGATCTAAACTATTAATGATGTCTTTCGCAACATGGGCTAGAGTAGAAATACCATTTAGGAGAGCCTTTGCTCCCACCTGTTAAAACAAATATTATTATTCTAAACCCAGGTCCAAGATTCAATAAATGGGGAAAACATGGAATTTAATTGGAACTATAAACCATATTTTCCACAACAAGAAACAACATAACCCTTGCACGTCTTGCCAACGGTGTGTAAACAAGAAACCAAAATCAAGAAACTATCAAACATAATTCAACATAGTTTAAACAATAAATTTCTGCATTTCGGAAGATGGGTAGAATTAATTACACCTATATGTATCCATATTCAACAAAATCAGTATGAACTGATACAATGTTGAGATTTAGAGAAAAAACTAAAATTACAAATTGTGTTTACTTTGATTAATGAGAAATTACAAGTATATATACAAAAGTTCTCAGGGAATCTCACCTAACTCAACTAGCTGGAATTGTCTACTAATTTTGTTATGTTTAACAAAACAATAAGTTCAGCAACTAACAAAATTTTCTAACTAATAATTGCAGCAACTAATAATTTCACCTAACAAACTTTTCTAACTAATAAAATCAGCAACTAATAATTTAACCTAACAAAGTTTTCTAACAAACAATTTCAGCATCTAATAATTTCACCCAACAAAGTTTTCTAACTAACAATTTCAGCAATTAATAATTTCACCCAACAAAGTTTTCAAACAAATAATTTCAGCAACTAATAAATTCACCCAACAAAGTTTTCTAACTAACAATTTCAACAACTAATAATTTCACCTAACAAAGTTCTCTAACTAATAATTTCAGCAACTAATAATTTCATCTAACGAAGTTCTAGACTAATCACCTTCATTATGTATAACTCTAACATGCCCCATTTGACTATAAGCAGTCTAATGAACAAAAAATAGATAAAACTGCTGAAATTTACAAATTTATACGTACCTGCAAGGGGCTTAGAATCGCACTTGAGGGACTAGCAGATCAAGCAGTGTAGAGGGCCTAGCAGATTAGGCAGCAGAGGCCTAGAGGGCAGAGATGGGGGTAGAGGGCCTAGCAGACAGGCGGGGGGTAGAGGGCCTAGCAGATTAGGCGAGAAGTAATCTGAGAGAGGTTGACGGGTCATTTGTGATGTTTCCTCTCGCCTCCTCATTTCTCAACAACCTTTCAATTAACTTGTTCTTCTCTTCAAGTTCTTTTTCCAATTTTTCTTTCTCCCTAGCCATACGTTGGATGTCATCCTGGCCAAATGAATTACTACCATATACATCCTTTGCAGTTACCCCATAACCATACATGCGCACTCGTCCACCTTTATCTTCGCCAAGTACTTGAGAATATATATCACCGGGGCCTACGTCTCGTGCACCATGTTGCAATTGCTTTTTAAGTTCTTTCATTTTTTCCTATATACAAATTTTACACAATAAAAATTATCACAAGAGAATAACTTGATTTACACTGTATTAAGAAAACAAAATTAGAGAAGTGAATAAGGAAGCTTCACTAATGCATTGGTAATTTTGGGATTAGATGAATTGCCATCTCGCGAGTAGCACTTTGAAAATATGTCTGCTCTAGTTATATCACTTATTTCCAACTCCTCGTTGTCCATATCATCCTCATCTATCCCAGCTTTACGTAGACGTTCTTTCCCAAAAATATATATATATATATATATATATATATATATATATATATATATATATCAAGCATTATATCAAGCATCACTTTAAACGTCATCATGAGGTTTGCAAATAAAAAACATTTACCTTGACATCTTCATACACTTGAGCAAAACTCCTTTTTCCAATTGTATGCTGCATTTTCTTCAGTGCTCTATTTTCTTTATTTTTTTCGCATGTTTTCTAGAATATGTAATAACACCAAGGTTTAAAAGTATAACATTACTAAAACGTGTAATGAAATAGAAAATACAAAAAGACCACCTTTGACTCTTCACTACACCAATACTCTACGAGAGACTTCCATTGGGTTTCTTTCACCCTCTCATCTTCTGTATTAGGCCTCGTGCGTAGATTTTGTTCCATAGTTAACTCAGGATTGAAGTAATTTGTTTTAACTCTGCATTTGAACGCCCTCCAACTTTTACCCAAAGCTTGTAAAATAAATTTGTCATATCCAACTGGAACAACAAAGCACTCCTACAAAATCATGTTTGATCACGTAAGAAATTGTAATAACAAAGTAACAATATAAATAAATTTCAATTTTTAAAATTATTACCTTCACTTTGTCTAGCATATCTTTTTTAAAAGTTGCTGGTACCTTGTGCCAATCTTTAAAATCTAATGGCGCTAAGTTTACATTTCTCACAATTGATCCCAAGAACTCAACATACTTGCTTTTATTAGGACCAATTAGCTTTCCATACTTATTGAATTCTACATGTAGACGCTGAATGTTCGAGTTGCTAGAACTTATAGCCCAAAGGCGAGGCATATATGTATAACCTCTAGCTCTAGGTTTTTTGAAGACTTCATCTACAAGTACCCAAACATAAAAAAATTGTTAAATTATTGAAAGTAAAGTCGTTAACATGAACATAAATGAAAATTCATAATTATTAATATATGTTTATATGCTCTAGAATGGTGTACCTTGTTTGCCGTCATGTTGTTCTGTAGCTGACTCGTTTGCATTTTCACCCACTGGTCGGTTAGCAGCATCAAAAATGGATTTCTCTCTTCTTTGATTAATGTTTTCAATCCTTCTACTTCTTTTTCCCTTGGTAAGACCTACAAGACTCTCTTAAATATGGAATTAACACACTTTAATAAGGCTAAACTTAATAAATTTATATTCCAGTGTTTCAAGTCTGGTACAATTTCTAAACAAATACACAATTACATATTTCTTTCACGTACTTACAAATGGGACCAGCTGTCTTTTTTGTCGTCATAATATTTTTTCTTTTTACCAAATGTTTTAATGCCCAAAACCAATTCAGTAAACACATGCCAACTAACTTAGAAATCATACCTTGAGGATCAATATGTTGCTCATGGACTTCACCATCAGTGTTCTGACCTCTATGTTGATTATCTGATAAAGAGTCTTGTTCGTTCCTTTGGACATGAATTGAGCCAATATGTTGTTTCACACCTTGAGGATCAACAATTAAAGGTTAAAAGATATCTCATCCAATATAATAATTAAAGTAATAGCAAAAGCATGGAAGCACAACGTATACTATTATATACCTGGAATGCTGACAGGTATCTCAGGATCCGCAGTAACTCGATGTCCCCACATCATTGATACACCACAATCTTTAAAATTTAGAAACATTTGACAAAAGACAAAGTAAAAATTAATATAATTCTAAAAGCAATAAATGAGTACTATAAAAGATGATGCATGCTACCTCCATGATGATTAGCCTCACGTAAAGATGGTTGCATCCTTTAGCCACTATTTGCATGAGCTTTTTTTAGTTCTCTAGCCCTTGCTTGAAGATCATTTATAGTAATAGCTTTCCCGGCCTTTATCATTTTTCTGCAATCACAATTTTTTTAAAAACAATTATAACATGCTTCTACATAAATATAAGTAACAGTTCATTATGGAAAGATATCAAAACTCATTGAAATGTAAAAGTATGAATTAGAATAAATGGTGAAAAAATAATGGAGTCATGTCCCTCTATCCTATATAGAAAAAAAAAAACTCTCCTAGACATTTAAAAATATAGTGATGCCCATCTATCCTCTATTCTGCTAGAGTGGGAGGCACCCCTTCGCGAATCCAAGAAATGTCCTCCATCTCATCAACTGGTGGTTCATTGCATGGTGAGCTTTGCAACATAGTGTCAGCATCGCTTGTTATCAAGTTGTTCCCATCCTCAAGTTTCTCTCTTACTTTAGTTTTTACCACGACATGCCAATTTTTGTCAGAAGGATCCTCTACATAGAATACTTGTTCTACTTGAGATGCAAGAACAAATTGCTCATTCTGGCGCTTTATATTTGCAAATTTCGCTAAGGTGAACCCGTCACTATCTTGCTTGAGCCTTGTACCTTTTGTCACCCAATCACACTCAAATAGTACAACTCTCTTTTCTTGAGAATAACATAACTCAATTATATCTTTCACAATTCCATAGTATGTCAATTCACTAGAGACCGGACTTTTATCTTTTTTGCTTGCAAAGCTAGTTGTTGTTGCACTAACCACAACCCCACAATTTTGGGTTTTTTCTTTTTAGCTCTGTTTCCCTAGTGTGGAATCTAAAACCATTGATAAAAAACCCCTTATATCTTTTCCCAGCGTGAACAGGTCCTTTGGCAAGACATGCAATATCACTTTGGCTCGTTTCCTCGGTGTCATAATTGTTAGCTCCAACCACCTAATAAAAAATGCATGTTATTAAATAAAAATCGACATGAAACTAAACAAAGACATAATATATTTAACTTACTTGGCTAGAGAACCACGAAGCAAAACTTTCACTACGTATTCGTCTAATATCATGTTCTGGATAGCGACGTTTTTTACGTCTAATTATTAACTCGTGTTCACTGCATAAACATAAATATAAGAATAATGTATGATAAAATGAAGGAATTTCTTTTATAAGCAAATTTTTTATGCTTACTCAATTTTAGATTTGATCTCATCACAATCGAAGAGCACATATCTACGTGCTTTTTTCAAGGTTCTTTTGTCCAGAACTAACGGTTCTCCAGTCGACAAAGGGCGGCCAGCGATTGCAAAAAATTTTACTCCTTCACTAATTGTGCAATCTCCGTCCTCATTTCGACCAACTCGAGTATGCCTTGTTTCTACGTTCTCAGCAAGGTATAACGAACAAAATGATAAACACTCTTCAGCTAGATAACCTTCTGCAATTGAGCCTTCAGGTCGGCCTTTATTGCGAACATAAGATTTCAGTGTGCACAAGTACCTTTAACAATACATTAAAAATAAAATATAAATATTGTATGTTTATCCTATTAAAAAAATAAAAGAAATAGAGAGAAGATTACCTCTCAGGAGGATACATCCAACGATAGGAGACAAGACCTCCTAACTTAGCCTCAGTAGCTAAATGTATAGTTAAGTGGACAGTGAGATCAAAAAATGCCAGAGGAAATATTTTTTCAAGCTGGAAGAGTATAATTACTATATCATTTTCCATTCGAACCAAATCACTGTGATGGAGTGTTTTAGAACACAATTCTCTGAAGTACTTGCACAGACGAATAATAGGTGAATGAACATAACTTGGCAAAAGTTGGCGCAGTGCTAGAGGTAATAATTGTTGCATTATGATATGACTGTCATGTGCCTTACTAATAAAAATCTTAGGAGGCTTTAATTGCACATTTTTTGAAATATTGGATGCATAACCATCTGGTACTTTTACGCTTTTCAACACTTTGCAGAATTGAAGTTTCTCACGTTTATCAAATGTGAAACAAGATGCAGGTAACCATTCCTTACCATTTTCATCTTCAAAAGGATGAAGCCCTGGTCTTATGCCTTTATCTTTCAAGTCCATGCGTGAATTCCTATTATCCTTTGACTTATCAGAACCCAACAATGTGTATAAAATTTTATCACACACATTCTTCTCTACATGCATAACATCCAGATTGTGGCGTAATAGATTACTTCTCCAATATGGCAACTCAAAGAAAATGCTCTTCTTCTTCCAACCATAATCCAAACCTTGATTACCAACTCGTTTCCCAATTTTATTTTGGATGTGCTTCACTTCATCAAACACATCATAACTTTTTGGATAATCAGGGGCTTCTCTAGTCTCATTCTTTTCAACAAATGAACGTGTATTATTTCGGTAAGGATGGTCATTAGGCAAGAATATTCTATGACACATGTAACATTGTTTATGAGAATTTTTCAAATACTCTGATTTCGTATGTTTAAGACAAACGGGACATGCATATTTTCCTTTAGTACTCCAGCCAGACAAGTTCGCAAGACCAGGATGGTCACTGATAGTCCATAATAATGTCGCACGCAATCTGAAAATTTGTTTTTGTGAAGCATCATATGTGTTGACACCTACATCCCACAATTCCTTTAGCTTTGTAATCAAAGGTTCTAAGTACACATCAATGTTATTTGTAGGTTCAGTAGGACCCGGAATAAGTGTAGACAACATAAAATATGACTTCTTCATGCACTCTCCAGGTGGTAAGTTATAAGGCATTAAAACGACTGGCCAAGTACTATGGTTAATCATCATGCTTTTGTATGGACTAAATCCATCGGCTGACAACCCCAGTCTTATATTTCGAGGCTCTTTAGCGAAATCCGGATGATTGTAGTCAAACGTCTGCCAAGCTGGAGAATCTGCTGGGTGTCACATGATGCCATCATCTATGCGCTCTTTTGAGTGCCATGTCATGTGAGATGCGGATTTAGCTGTCATGAACAATCTCTGTAGCCTTGGCTTCAAAGGAAAATGCCAAAATTATTTAGTTGCCACTTTTTTTTCTGGTTTTTTATTCATAGCACTATCAACGCTGGGAATATCGTTACCATTCGGTTCTTTCCACCGAGATTCACCACAAGTATCACAAGTTGACTTACTTTTGTTTACGCCCCAATAGATCATGTAGTCATTTATGCATGAATCTATCTTTTGGTAATCAAAACCTAAATCTCTTAATGTTTTCCGAGCATCATTAAAGTTCTTCGAAAGATGGACTCCCTCTGGAAAAGATTCCCTTAGTAAATCCAGCATCATGCCGAACGATGTATTACTCCAGTTCCCAAGACACTTGATTTGTAGCATTCGCACAATGAATGACAACTTTGAGAACTTACTGCACCCAGGGTATAATTCTTGTTCAGCATCTTTAAGAAGCCTATAAAACTTTCCAGCTTCTTGATTTGGTGCTTCGTCCTCAATATGTGCTTCATATCCCATATTGTTATCTTCACTAAACATTGGAAACTGATCATGAAGTAACTCCATCATGTTATCAGAAGTACCTACCCCACCAGCAAAACAATCAACTACATGCACACTATTCGAAAGTGACTCACCGTGGAACACCCACTTAACATATCCTTTCACAAAACCTTGAGTTATCAAATGTGCTTCAACAATTTTTTGTTCTCTACATATCCCATTTTTACACACTTTACAAGGACACAAGATCAGCCCATCATTAGAATTAGAAAGTGCAAAATTCAGAAAGAGTTGAACTCCATCCTTATAGGCATCCATTAACCTTGGCAAGTCCATCCAACTTCTATCCACATTCATACTTTTGTAAGCTCAATTAACTTTTAAGAATTCTATAGAAATTCAAAAAGTTAAAATACATAAGTGTAACACTCAAAAAGGGGAAGGCCAAAATATAAGAATTCTATGAAAACCTAGCAATCAGCTGATTTTTATATATAATATATTGTTAGACAGTGGTTCGGAAAGGGTAAGGCTAAAAGTATATGTTAACCAACAAGGACTAATCTGATCTAGAATTCAAATTGTGATTAATTTCTTATTAACACATAAAAATATCATGGCAGTAATTTAAACTATAGGTAACTAATCTGATCGGAAATTTAAACTACAGGTAACTAATCTTATCAGGATTTTAAACTACAGGTAACTAATCTGAACAAGATTTAATACTTTAATGATTAACTATTTGTATATTTAATACTTTGTGGAAACAAGACTTCTCCATTTCATAGGTTAAAAGAAAGAAATTAATTATTGGGATTAACTACATGTTCAATTGCAGTATATACATGGACAGATTCACGTGTGGGCAGCACTGAGCTCTAGCCCAGTGCAAACTCAAAACAATCACCTATGTATATTTATGCCTTAAGTTAATTTAGTACCCTGAGCCCAGCTCAAAAAAATTACTAAAGCCCACTGGAATATGCAAAGAAATCAGTACATTCAATATAGTAATTTAGTTTTCAATTAGTAATTTCAATTATATTAAATATGTTAGATTATTTGAGGGTTATTATTCAAGATAAGTAGGGAATTATATCAGAGGATTAAAAGTGGTATTTGGGGTTAATATAAAAAACAGGGCAGTGAACTAGGTTAGATTATTAAAAAAATGTATTTGGAGTTGGTATAAAAGTTATCACAAGCTTCTTAGCCATGTTATTAGCTGCTGCTATCTACTTTAATTAAGCTCAGAACCTAATATATAAGTATCCATCATGAGATAGTTGATTTATTTATTGGTGTTGGCAGATCAGTCAATCTAGATGTAGAACATTGTTATCAGTCTAGTAAAAAATGTTGACAGGATTAGGCCTCAGCTAGTTAGCTTATAAATTGTGGTTCTGTTAACTCTTGCTCATTTGCAATTGTAATAATCTATTTATATGAGGTTTATGTGAGCTAACATGTATGTGTAGACTAGTACCTAGAGTTGATCTTCTATTTCAAACTAGTGTAGCGACGCACCACAGAATTACGCAGCTCAACCAAAAATGACTCAAACCAGTGCAAAGATTGGACAAACCAACACAGAAGACAGAAAACAACAACAAAGAGAAATACACCCAGAAACCAACGCTAATATAGCACCAAAAACGCGATAGAAACCCAAAACAATACAAAACTAACCAAGATAGATTAGCAGACCAGAACCCCTGCTGCTAAACACGAACAAGCAGATTGATAGATAACAAAACCCCTGGCAAAAAAACCACATCCAACAGTAAAAACGAAGACCCCAAAACACCTATTTACCTCTGAAAAACAAAAGCAAAACAAACCAGAGCACGAACCAGGAACCAGGCAGAGACCGTCTAAAAAATAGAAAAATCACAAAACACCAAGAACCCACCAACAAAACCAGTAACATACGAAATAACCAAAACAAGAAAGAAAAAGAGACGAAACTTCGAGCTATGGACTAGAAAACAAACAAACACCAAATACATACAACAAATATATTCTTTTGAATGTGAACTGACAAATTATTGTGTGAGATGGCGTGATATCTACGATTTGTGATCAGATCTATTTAAATTTAGTAAAATAACAACTTATCTAGTTATCATCTTTTTTACTAACTTGATTTTATTTTACACAATATGAGGGTATTGACCAATATCGTAGATCGTTATTACAAATACTTTTACAAAAGAAGCCATACACATCTTTGAAGTCTAGCTGTCAGTTGAGCCAAATCTTACATCATAAGACAGACCTTAGAATCATGAAAGTTTTACCCCACTAGCAAATATCTACTGTAACCACCAGACCTACAAATTTATAGCTATGCTATACTCAGAAAAAGGAATAGAATGGGAAGGGATTTTCAAATTCTTAAGTATAAATATTACATGATATTAACAGAAACCTTCAGAGTTCCTATTCGTTTCCAGTTCTCTTTTCCTGCGTTCCTATTTTATTCTTTTCCTTCACTTTCTTTTCTTTTCTTCCTCATTTAACTATTTCCTCTACATATCTTTTTTTATGGAGTATATTGTAATCGCATAATGGAGGATACAGTGAAACTCAATTCATAGACATGCCAGTACAATTTGAATGCACATAAATTTTTTGGGAGCAAAAATACAGCTTATCTTAGATACTGTCATGCGTGCTTTTCCTTACTTTCAAATTATTCGTAGTCTGTTCTCTATACTTTATCACCAAAATTTTCTTACACTCTTGACATCCAATCCAATCCTAACAGCATTCCAATCCCAACAACAACCCAACACACAAGCTAATACTCAATGAATTTAACTGTCCTGAGCCATAATGAGGCATAAAAGTGACTTAATTCATGTATTAACATCAATCCACCATATCTACCGTAATTCTCAATCAAATTAATTAATTACCATCGTATTGTTCAAAGTATTGTTCAATTCAATTAGTTATCCAGAAGAAAAATCACATGTATTCATCTAAATTGAATTCGTAATATAATTCTTTAACAAAAACTAATTTTATGCAAAATCAATCATCAAACAATTATCAAATAATTATTACGCACCTTATTCAGAAGAAGATGCTTTCAGGGACGTTGCGAGACTTAGAAACTAAGAACTGAGAAATGAGCTATGCGACACTGAGACACAATAGGGCGCGCCGACGTGATATTTGGGGGAAAGTGTGCCGCGTGAAGATTTGATGAAAGTGAAGATTTCTTGTTCTTATTTGCTGCCGTTTTGCCATCGTGATATTTGGGGGAAAGAGTGTCGAGTGATATTTGGGGAAAAAAAGAGGGAATAGTTATTAATTAATTAGGGTTTAATACTTGATTAGAAATTAAACGAAATTTTTTGGCTCTTAGAATACTATCTAGGCGGTTAATTAAAAGTTTGGCACTCTTATGTGTTTCAAAAATAAAAAGAAAAAATATTTGGCGGAACTGATTGAAAATTTAAGTGGGAAGAAATTAATTAGGAGGAGATTAGTGTATTATAAGCGGTGATTTGTTTTTTATGTGAATTAAAATTTTAAAGCGTTATTATATGTAAATTAAATATATTTTTGCACTCCCTGGGAATCGAACTCGGGTTTTAAATAGCGGAAGATTATTATAAGGCATTACAACAAGTTATTAAACAATAGGAGCGTCACTATACTTATATGGTGTGACATTTATTTATAAGCGTCACAAAAAAAATCGTCACTACAGGGGGGTTTTTTAGTAGTAAATATTATGTTTGGTTGTTTGCATTTGTTCTTACATGTGTTTCCATGAACCACTGTTGTCATTGAGATTGTGAGAACTCAGATGACTTAAGCATGATTCACAAATATCCTCGATCAAGGATCATCAAGAATGGGATATTGATGATGCAATTGAGAATGGTGTGCGATCTGCATCATACTCTTAGAGAGTGTAGTAAGATCTCACTTACTACGAGATACTAGGTATCTCATGATGGATGCACAGATACCTTAGAGGGTATTGGTATACCCATCCGATAAACTGTTTGATGTAGTTCCACTATATATGTCTACGGGTGTCTCGGTTAGTGGGAGCGATGTGATACTCCTTTGACTTGAGGTCAATACGCACGACATGTGTGGAGTGATGAACTTTGACCATGACCGACGCTTACACCCTTCCATGGGTAGATATGGCCTTGGATTGGGTTCATCACGAAGTGCATGTGCGTGGTAGTTGAGTCAAGAATAGGATTCATTCCTAAAAGTGGATTTAGAGAGAATACTCATCTTCTCATCATAATTGGATCAAAGTCATTTGCCAATGCACGTCAACTTGGACTTTGTGGCCAAGTGTGACATAAGTGATCAATTAGTGATTAGAGACAATATGATTAAGTTATTTGAATAGACACTTCATCATGTTCAAGACTAATCGAGTATTCGTGAATGAAAGGAAGATATCGCAATGGCCCACGTTATAGTTACAGGTAGTTGCACGTTTCTCGCAACGTACCTCATATATTGAGAATGTCTGATTTATTGTCTAGGGTTCAATTAAGACCGTTAGTTTGACTAATCGCTCGATATATGAGGGCCTATGGGTCACACAACAAGTAATTCCCTCCTTCAGACAGCCGACATCTGAACAGATCTCTTATCACTTCATAAATCTCAGAACGAGATTCATAATCAAAGAGATCCTTCAGATGCTTGAGCATCTCAAAGGGAAGCATCTTCTCATGCTGCCTTTGCAACTCGGGAGTCATCCCGAGCAACATAACACACTGAGCCTGGGAAGCATCCTCTTGATGATTCTTTTGAGCTTCAGCGTCAAGCGCCTCAGCCTCTTCAGTACCAGCCTCAGAGGTAGTAGGGATTGGCGTGTCCAACATGTACTCAATCTTTTCTTGCCTAAGCACCAAACGCACGTTGCGGTGCCAGTCGAGAAAATTTGTCCTAGCCAATTTGTTTGTTTCCAAAACGCTTCTTAGTGATAAGTTATTCATTTCAACAAGCCTAGAGAAATAAAATAAAACGGGAATTAAAACACATAATTCCTATGATCAATATTCAGCAATCAAAATAAACATGACCTTTTAAATTTATTTTGTCTCCATTATTTATACATACTTAACGACCTCATCGGAAAAGTATGAATTTATGTCAAATATAAATTGTAATGGACTAGGAACCACATTACTACTATCGTAATCCCAGCGAGGGCTGATCATTATAATATGTTGGGAGATGAATTTAATAAAGATATATGATTTTGATTAGATCCCAAAACCCCTGAGTATGACATGTTCAGGATAATCTTGATAGTGGAGTCAGGATTCAGTTTTAGAGTATTCAGGATGATATCTGCAAAATGTATAGTCAGCAGATATAGATCAGGTTAGGATCTGAAGATTCTGAAGAACTCAGTATGTTTCTGAAGAAACTGAAGTTTCAGTATGAAACTAAAGTTTCTGAAGACTCAGTAAGAAACTGAGAATTTGAAGACTCTGTATGAAACTGAGATACTGAAGACTCAGTATGAAACTGAGGAACTGAAGACTCAGCATGAAGACTCAGTATACAGTCTGTATATCTGTGAAGACTCGGAAGACTCTGAAAACTCAGAAGACGCTGAAGACTCAGAAGACGCTGAAGACTCTGAAGACGCAGAAGACAGAAGACTGAAAAACTGAAGATCAAGAATACTGAAGGCACAGTAATTACTGAAGACTCAGTAATGTACTGAATGCTCAGTATAAACCTGAATGTTCCGAGGCACTGAGAATATCTATCTGAAGGATGCAATACTGAGAAGATCGCGATTCCTTAGAAAAATAGATATTTGCCAAGACATTCAAATGCAGACAATGAAGTACCAATATTTTGTGACAATAATAGTGCCATTGCTATTTCACAAAATTGGGTATTGCACACCAGATGCAAGCATGTGGATATCAGACATCACTACATCAGAGATCATGTCGAAAAAAAGGACATAAGGATGGAGAAAATTCATACTGATAAGCAGAGAGCTGATATCTTGACTAAACATTTGGCTGAATTAAGATTTCAGGAACTTTCAGTTGAATTAGGGATGTTAGATCCGGGTGTATAGAGTAAAATCTGAAAAATTGAAGGTTTTCAGATGCATGAAGTTTTCTCAGATTTCTACTGAGAAACTCAGGATAAAATGGAAATACTGAACTGAGTCTCAGGAAACTCAGATTTACTGAAGGTCAGTACTCAGTGTTATACTGAACCCATTCAGTACTCAGTATTATACTGACATTTTATCAAGGTCAATACTCAGTAAGATTGATAGAAGGAAATTAGTCTGAAGAAGTAATGACTCATGCGCTCATTTATTGCTTAAGTGAAACTCAGTAATCATTTGCAATAAATAAAAAACACTTAAGGAATGTTTTTGGGCGGGATCTTTTGAAATTCCGAAGAAGGTCAACAGTCATTTAATGCTCTGTTACATTAATGACCAATGAGGATAAATTAGCGGCTTACTTTTTGGAAGATAGACTGTTCGCATACCCGATTAATCGGCGATTAATCTCAACCGTTGCTTTTCACCTAACCAACGCGAATTCCCACGATCTCGAAACTATATATTCCTCAAGAAGCCATTCAAGCCAAATTTTATCAAACCCTTCATTCCCAAAATCCTCTGCAAGAAAATCCCCTTTGCCCAGAAAACCTAAACCCTAAATCTTCAAAATCTCAAATGGCTCCTAACTCTTTTGACAAATTAGCCGAGACAAATAAGCCATGGTACGAATACGTGGTTTCTTTGGAGAGTACGTCCAATGCCAAGCACGAGGAAGAGGCGCTCCACTTAATCCGACTGGCGAAACTGACGAACCTCGTCGCGAATCGACCAGAGCAGGAGTATGCTCGCGAGGTAATCGAGTTTGTTGCAAATATGGAAATAGATGAGGAGGATAATATAGAATCCAATATTTCTGTTTCTCATCTTGAACAATCAATGAAGTATGTGGATTTTGTTCGTGAGTTTTGTATAGTCCCTAAGGATTTAAACGATGTATTTGAGTTGTGCGATAGGGAAGATGATCCCTCATTGTATATGTTGGGACGGGAGCAGGAGTATCTTGACAAGGTTGCCGAGAAACCTGTTAAGTTTGAGGCTACTCTGCACAAACGGCATCTACAGCCGAAATACAGAGTATTGATGGATATTGTGGGAAAGTGCATCATGAGTCGATCTGGAAGCTTTGAGCAGATCAGCACACCCAAACTCCGACTGATGGCGGCAATCGAGGACTCACCCACCAAGGATTTCAACTGGTTGAAGTATCTGATCAAGGTGGTGGCTGAGCAAGCCAAGGTCATAAAAAGGGAGAAGGATGGGGCAATATCTATCAAAGGCAGAATCCTCCACGCCACCAAAATTGCATTCATATTGGAGATGTGCCGAGAGGAGGAGGATATTTTTGCCAACTCTACCCCATTTCCCAAGTCCAAAGTGAAGTTCAAGTCCATTGCTGCGAAGAGGACTATTAAGGGAAAGAAAGAGAAGAAAGTGGAATCACCGATTGCGGCTGCTGAAAAAGAAACCCAACAAACCAGGGGGGAGGTTTTGTTGGATGCCAAGAAGGAGCAGGGTGAGAAATTGAAGCAGAAAACCCTAGCTCCAAAACGCAAAAGGATGGTGGTTCTCACTGATGAAGATGAAGAGAGTGAGACTGAGGAGATTCAGCCTGAGAGCCAAGATGCTCAGAAATCGCCTTTACTTGTATTGGCTCAGGCTATCTCAAAGGCACAGGATCAAACTGAGGAGCAAGTCTTCTCTGAGGTTCTTGAGACTTCACTGAGCTCAGACAAATTTTCTCAGGAAATTTTCAAAGGACCTCAGACCTCAGAAAATGTTCAGATTCCATCTGAGGATGTGGCGGCTCAGACCACAGAAGATGCTCAGATTCCTGCTGAGGAAGTGCCCGTTCAGTTCTCAGAGCAAACTGAAAATCCCACTGAGGAGGCGTCTGCTCAGACCTCAGAACCAAGCCAAATTCAAACTGAGGAGCAGCCTGCCCAAACCTCAGAGTTTGCTGAGCCTCAGGAGCCGACGAATTTTGATGAGCTCCTGAATGAGCTCTTAGTAGATCTTTCAGCAGATTTTCCAACTGAACCTGAGAGCCCGATGCTCAAGAAAGGTGAAGCTGAAGAGACCGAATGGCGAAGCAAGGGGGAACGGTTCATTGTTGACCGATACCCTGAGGTGAGCTTATTCCCTGACCTCCAAGACATCTTCTTCAGATTGAGGTCAACGGTCTTCATTCTCAACCAGACTCTTCCAGAGATGCTAAATATTGCTTCATTCAGAGGGGAAGATTGGTGGAACGAGGAGACAGCTTTCCTCACTGAATTCTCAGGATTCAGAAAGACAAAGCTCAGAATGAAAATTTCCGATTTTGATGAGCTAGTTCAGAAGAAGATCGCTGAGAGGAGAGCTACTGAAGTTGGTGCCCCTAGCAGCAGAGACAAAACTCAAGATGGGGACCAACAGGGAGATGCTGAGGATCAGTCTCAGATGGAGAATGAAACTTCTTGTGCTGATCAACCTGAAATCATTCAACCTCAGACTGAAGCTAGCACTCTCCAGGTACCTTTTGGCACTATTAACAATTATGCCAAAGTTACTGAAGTTTCTATCTTTAACTCTGAATTGTCTGATATACAGACTGAGGCTCAGTTAGAGACTGGAGCTCAGGATGAAGCTGATGCTCAGGTGCAGACCGACCCTCAGGTTGTGTCTGAACCCCAGGATGATCAATCAGCACAGAAGGTGTAAAATGTTCCTGAGATCGACCTCACTCCCATAGTGGAGAAGCTTGAGAAGGTTGAGCCAATACTGAACAAGATCACTCAGATGGAAGAGACATTGGCCAGCCAATCTCAGAAGATGGAGAATCTGAGTTCATCTTCAGAACTGGTGCAACTTCAAGACACTCTGACCTCAAAGATGACCTCCATGGAAGACAAGCTGAATGAGAAGCTGGAGGGAGTCAAGGCTGAGCTGAGTGTTGAACTTAAACAGAAGCACCAGGAGAGAACTGAGTTTTTAGAGGTGAAATTGGCAGAGAAGACCGAAGTACTGATCAAGTCTGCTGTTGAGGAAATGAGCTCAATGCTCATGACCAAGATGACAGAGATGCTTGAAATTACAAGTGAGAAACTGAGTGATAGAGCTAAGGTTGGAACAAGCCAGGCTGCTGCTGAATTGCCTATGAAGAGGAAAGCCTTGGGCATTGTTGAACCTGAGAGCAAGCGTGCAAAGGCTTCTAAGCCAGTCCAGAGGAAGCTGATATTGGGTACTGAAGATTCTGAGTTTGTGCCCAAGAAGAAAGTCTTCAACACAAGGAATGCTCTGAAAACACTCCAGATCGAACAAGCAAAGAAAACTGCTGCTTCTGTTTCTGGTGTACCAGTGATCAGAAAGAAAGTAGAAGAAGAGCAGAAAAGAAGGAGTGGGTTCAGAAGGTTCGCTAGCAAGAGGAAAGGGAGCACTAAAGCACTAAAATGGCCGCATGTTGATAAGTGGATGCCAGTCCATCTCAACGATGCGTGGGAAGAGATCAAGAGAACCTTCTGGTTCTACTATGATGTGCTCAGAGAGTGGAGAGGGGAGAGCTCAGATCCGAATGAGGCTTTCATTGATTATCTCCTGACCTTCTATCCAAAATATCTTCAAGGATGGATAAATCTTGCGGATGAAGGAAAGGTGCAGATAACCGCCCCTGGTCCATATGTGTACCCTCCTCCTATGCTCGAGAATGGCTGTGTGAATGAGAAGGCCATTTCTCAGGAAATATCTCATTACGCCACCCAGTTAGGTCTGACAGGGAACAGTCCGGATATCATCAAGGAAAGAGATGCGCTGAAGAGAAGATACTACGGAATGTTCAACCTAGAAGTCCCTGCTGATGAGGTGGAAGAGCAGAGCTGAAGAACCAGACTGAGGAGCAGAGCTGAAGAACAGAATGAAGACTCAGAAGATAAAGACTCAGAAGATTCATGTAATCTTTTATTTTTTTTGTCTTTTTGATTTTGTTCTGATAAGATTCATTGTAACCTGTAACAGACTACCTATCATCAATGAAAACTTATCATTTATGCTCAAAAGATAATATCTCATTATCTTATTTACATGTCTTTTACTTTTTGATATGCTGAATAATGTCTCTGAATTAATTGTTTATGGGGGAAATTGTTTATTAAGTATTTGGTGATGAATCCTTTGAGAGATTCATTACTGAAGAAATTGTTGAATGATTAATTGTTAGGAGATTCTCATAAATTGTTGGGAGATTCTCTGTTCAGGAAATTATTGGAGACATAACCAATCTTGTAATAGGATAAACTGAAACCTGAGTATAGGTTAAATATGGTTGTAACAAGATAGGTTTTGGCATCATCAAAAAGGGGGAAATTGTTGGGAGATGAATTTAATAAAGATATATGATTTTGATTAGATCCCAAAACCCCTGAGTATGACATGTTCAGGATAATCTTGATAGTGGAGTCAGGATTCAGTTTTAGAGTATTCAGGATGATATCTCCAAAATGTATAGTCAGCAGATATAGATCAGGTTAGGATCTGAAGATTCTGAAGAACTCAGTATGTTTATGAAGAAACTGAAGTTTCAGTATGAAACTAAAGTTTCTGAAGACTCAGTAAGAAACTGAGAATCTGAAGACTCGGTATGAAATCGAGATATCAAGACTCAAGATGAAACCGAGGAATCAAGACTCAAAGATGAAAACTCAATATATCGATCAGAGTATATCGTGGAAGACTCGTAAGACTATGAAAACTCAGAAGACGCCAAGACTCGTAAGACGCCAAAAACTCAAGACTCAAGACGCAGAAGATCAAGAATCAAGATCAAGAATATCGAAGGCGTAATTAATTATCAAGACTTCAAGAATGCATCAATGCTCAAGATAAACCTGAATGTTCCGAGGCACTGAGAATATCTATCTGAAGGATGCAATACTGAGAAGATCGCGATTCCTTAGAAAAATAGATATTTGCCAAGACATTCAAATGCAGACAAAAGGAACTAAGACAGAGTGTTGTTAAGGTTATATCAACGCAGAGAATGTAACCAAAAGAGTCGTTGAAGGTGTCTACCTTTAATTGGAGACAAAAGTCAAAAAGAGGAAGACAAAGATCGCACCATACATCGACATCGACAAAAGGATGTGTCATTTGAAAAAAGATGTCAGAAGTACAAAGTTCCAGACTGCAAAAAGTGAAGACCGGCTACATGAAAGGCTATTGCCTAAAACGTGTTAGGGAGTTTCAAACCCTAAATATAGTCGTTCCTCACACACCATAAGAGGAAACTCACGAAGCTATCTCCTCCAACGGATAGTTTTTCAAGAGTGACCTTGGTGTATGCCTATAAATACTTGTGACCCTCTACATTGTAAGGTTACGGGAAATTTGTAAGCAACTCAAGAGCTCAAACTTATTATCGCAAAGTTAAAGCACTTGAAAAACTTAGAATTTCCCAAATGCTTTTAAATCGAAGAGAGCTCATTCCACTAAGCCTAGCTTGACAAGATATATCCAAAGCTTAGTCGAGATATCCTAGCCTTTGCATTGTACTTTATTGTAAAGGATATCTCATCCTAGTTGGAAACCAACCAAGAAACCCCAAACCCTTTAGAAGGTAGTTTGAGTGTGATTGTTGGTGAGAAGAGTTGTAAAGAGTTAGTAAACTACGCGGATTAGTCAGAAAGCTCTAGAGGTGAAGTTAGTAAGCTACAGAGGTAGTCTGAAAGCTTGTTTGTGTTTGAGTAAGTAAACTACGGAGGTAGTCAGAAAGCTCAAAGTCGGGTTGAGTAAGTAAACTACGGGGGAGTAGTTAAAGCTCGGGGCGAAGTTGAGTAAGTAAACTACGTGAGGTAGTCAGAAAGCTCAAGGAAGTGATTAGTGAATTTCTCTGAGGATCAGAGAGAGTGGACGTAGGAGCTTGAGTCTCGAACCACTATAAATTCTTTGTGTTGTTTATTGCTTTTTTATAGGCTTAATAGCTATTGCATTGACTTAAAACCGAAAGCATATTTTCACCGAGATTTCGGTTGGAATCAATCCTTTGGAAGTTGCATATAATTGAATCACAGCCTAATCACTATTCCATTCAAAGGAAGGTTTTCAGCAAAGCTTAAAACGAGTATAAACTAAAGGGCAACCATTCCGCACGTCTGAGTAGCTAGAACAGATAGTTACTGTTGGTCCCGGTGGGAAAACCTATTTTGCGCGTGTGGAAGCAAAACGTTTTAATTCGGTGCATATAAAACAGGGGTGAGGGCAGAGTGTTTCCAATTTTTCAACTTTGGAGCTCATGTGTTGTGTTTTGCTTATAACTAGATGCATATAACAAGTATAAACATAAAGCAGTAAACAACACAGCAATATATAGTGGTTCGGACAACCAGTCCTACATCCACTCTCCCTCTCTAGGGAAATTCCTTATCAACTTCTGAGCTTTCTGACTACCTCGTAGTTTACTTACTCAACTCGGCCCTGAGTTTTCTGACTACTCCACGTAGTTTACTTACTCAACCCGACCCTGAGCTTTCTGACTACCTCTGTAGTTTACTAACTCAAACTCTTAGATGTTTAACGAGTTCACACTCCTTCGGGACTTATCACCCTCACTCGGGTTTGCCTAACAACTACCTCACTTCACCACTGGGTTTGGGTTTGGTGTTGTCTCCAACTATGGTGAGATTTTTCCTTACAATGGTTTAGCCTCAATGCTAAGGTTGGGAAAAATCTCTAAGCTTATGATACATCGTGGGTTGCTTAGGTTGGGTTCTAGAACACTCTTTGAATATATTTGTATATCTACAGACTTGTGTTCTAGGGTGGGAATGCTTTGACTATAACGCTCTTTGGCTTTGTAGCATTTTGTGCATAATCTCCACGTATCCACACACAGATAATGAAGGAAGAACTTGTATTTATAGTGTGGATTTGAATGTTACCGTTGGAGAGAATCACATTCAAATCCATACTATTCTTTGTAAGTTCTGACTTTTTCAGTGGTTTTCTTCCTCTCGTTGGTCCACGCCATTTGGATTCCAACGGCTATATTCCTCAGCTTCAGTGCCTCGGAACATTCAGGATATACTGAGCATTCGGTTCATTACTGAGTCTTTAGTAATTACTGTGCCTTCAGTATTTCTCCGAGTCTTGAGTTTCTCGAGTCTTGAGTTCTCTCGAGTCTTGAGTTCTCTCGAGTCTTGAGTTCTCTCGAGCCTTGAGTTCTCTGAGCCTTGATTTCTCTCGAGGCTTCGGGTTCTCGATATCCTCTTGAAGTCTTGATATCTCGATTTCTTCTTGAGTCTTTAAACTAACTTTGTTCTATATCTGCCGACTATACATGGTGCAGATAATATCCTGAACACTCTAAAACTGAATCCTGACTCATCTATCAAGATTATCCTGAACATGTCATACTCAGGGGATTTGGGATCTAATCAAAATCCTTTTTATTAAATTCATTTCCCAACAATTTCCCCCTTTTTGATGATGCCAAAACCTATCTTGTTACAAACATATAACCTATACTCGTGTTTTGCTTTTTTTCTTATTACAAGAATGGTAAATCTCTAATCGGTTTAAATCTTTCAATAGATTTCTTCAGTAATGAATCTTTCCTAAATAGATCATTACTAAATACTTAAGCAATTTCTCCCATAGCATCATATAGTTTCCCCTTTATATGAGCATACAATCAGATCAGAGACATTCAATTCAGGCATATCAATATAAAAGACATGTACAAAAGATAATGAGGTATTATCTTTGAGCATAAAGATAAAAGTTTCATTGATTGTATGTTATCGATTCTGATTACAATGAATTTATCAAAGAAATAAAAAAAAAAACATAAAGAATTACAAGTCTTGGTTTTGGTCTTGATCTTACATCTTATTTCGGCTCCTCATTCTTCTTTAATGGACCTTGTCTGATCAGGTATACTGACACTCATGTTGACTGAGTTCAGTTTCTTCTGACTTCAGACATCTTGACCCTCAGGTCTTTTTACCTATACTGAGTCTCAGTTTACTTTACTTACTGAGTCTCAGATCACTTTACCCAAGCTATCTGATTTCTTCTTTGCCTGATCTGATTAGCTCGACTAATCAGATCAACACATCTTTAGATCAACATAGCATCAGGTCATTATATCAGGTTAGCATATCAGGTTTATCATATCTGATCTTGATCATGTCTGATCTTGATCAGTCTCTTTTGCTCATATTCTGATTTGCAACCCTTCTTACGATGCATTGGCTTTAGCTTTTCTTCACTTCTGATTTGCACAGCTCATCAGTTGAACTCAACTAACTCATTTGATCTCGATCAGTCTTGTCTGCAGCCGCGTCTGATCTCGATCATTTACTTTTGATTCCGTGAGTTCCCCCTCAAGTTGAAGTTCCCCTTTCAACTGATATAGACCGATATATCTGATTTGGTGAAGTTTTCAAGCTCAGCTGATTTTCTTCATTTGATCAGCTTTGTATGTAATCAGATTTTTGTTGACCTAATCTGATTCTCCTCAGATTAAGCCAATTCTTGGAAAGTGTTACGGCCAAAACTTAGTCTAGAGTAGTAGCCTCTATTCCCTAATTTGGTGCGATTTGACATGCGTAGATATCGTCTGACACTCTTGATATGTCAATCCGCCGTAACTTTATCCAATTATCGGTCGCGTGATTTCTACACGCTGTCCTTGTGATGCAATTTTTTCTAAATAGGCTTTGAGAACTCAAATTTGCATCTGCACCCTTGCTTGGCCTCTATAAATTGGACCAATATTTTACACGACATAACTCATTCACCATACTTATCTTCTTTGTAGAATCATGTATCCTGGTGAACCCTTGTTTCCGGTGAGACTTCCGGCAAACACTTTTACCCCCTTTTCCATGATTTCATCTTCTCAAATCAACCCTGTGTGTCCCTTTTTGCGGTTCTCGTCGTCATCAAAGATTTCTCATACAATCGTTGCTAAGCTTCTCTACCATCAGGGTGGCGGATCCATTGTCACAACTGAGAAGACACTTCTCCTAATCGTATGCACCTTGTGTGTCTTTCTGGATGACGTAACCAGCATTAGCAGACTCAGTCTGAAAATGAACGTGAGTTTGATATGCGAACTTGATCAGACAACAGCTGATCTTCCGATATCAACTCACCATTTAACAGCTGGAGAGCCCACTGACTCTTTCTTAGGGCTCCTGGCTTAAAAATCCTATCAAGGCCGCTCTCACTCCATTGGAGAGTCCATCAGTTTGCGGCATAGGATTACCTTTCAAGCCTCCCTCACCCTGTTAAGTGGGGGAAAATGAGAGCATGAGATCTTAAAATCTCTCTTTCTCCTCCTCTTAATCACTACCCTGTAGATCGGGTTTGGGTTTGGATGAAGGTTTAGGGTTATGGCTTAGAGGTTTAGGGTTTAGAGTTATGTATTGACCTCCGGGTTCTCTTGCATTTGTAACTTGTAATGTAACCTGACCCTCGGGTTTTTATCAATGAAAAGTTCTATTATTCCATTGTTGTGTAAAACTTTCTGTTTCCCTGATACCACTTGTTGGTATCAGATCAGAGACAGGTTTTAAAAATAGATCTGCTCAGGCGATTACATTGAAGAAGTAATCTTTTGAGCACCTGCTCTGATACCACTTGTTGGTCCCGGTGAAAACGAGTCTTACATGTGTATTGGGGGGGAATACACGTGTTCAGTGATTTTAAAACTTTTTCTTCGAGGTCGACTTGGGTCGGTCACTAATCCTCGAAGATTAAGTTCGAGAAGCCTGAGATCACTCGAGTCAAAGTCTCATCGAGGCAAAGTGATCGAGCCGCTTTCAGATACCTCGAGATAATCCCAACCGAAGTCCTCGAGTGTCGAGAGATCCCGAGTTGCTTGGATCAGATAACTAACTTACTGAATCCTCAGAAGAGAGTTTAGTTTGGTAACTATCTGTTCTAGCTACTCAGTCGTGCGGAATGGTTGGCCCTTAGTTTATACTCGTTTCAAGCTTTGCTGAAAACCTTTCCCTTATGAAATAGTGATTAGGTTGTGATTCACTTATGCAACTTCAGTGGATTGATTCCAACTGAATATCAGTGAAAAGTATGCTTTCAAAATCAAGTTGATGCGGCGATTAAGCACATATAAGGAAAGCGATAAAGAACACTGGCCAGATTATAGTGGTTCGAGAGACTCAAGCTCCTACATCCACTCTCCCCGACTCTTGAGAGAAATTCACTATCAACTTCGAGCTTTCGACTACCTCGTAGTTTACTTACTCAACTTCGCCCCGAAGTTTTCGACTACTCCACGTAGTTTACTTACTCAACCCGACCACGAGCTTTACGACTACCTCGTAGTTTACTAACTCAAACTCTTAGATGTTTAACGAGTTCACACTCTTCGGGACTTATCACCCTCACTCGGGTTTGCCTAACAACTACCTCACTTCACCCTTTGGGTTTGGGTTTGGTGTTGTCTCCAACTATGGTGAGATTTTCCCTTACAATGGTTTAGCCTCAATGCTAAGGTTGGGAAAATCTCTCTAAGCTTATGATACATCGTGTGGGTTGCTTAGGTTGGGTTCTAGAACACTCTTTGAATATATTTGTATATCTGAGACTTGTGTTCTAGGGTGGGAATGCTTTGACTATAACGCTCTTTGGCTTTGTAGCATTTTGTGCATAATCTCCACGTATCCACACACAGATAATGAAGGAAGAACTTGTATTTATAGTGTGGATTTGAATGTTACCGTTGGAGAGAATCACATTCAAATCCATACTATTCTTTGTAAGTTCTGCGGCTTTTTTCAGTTGGTTTTTTCTTCCTCTCGTTGGTCCACGCCATTTGGATTCCAACGGCTATATTCCTCGGCTTGATTGCCTCGGAACATTGGGGATATCTTGAGCATTGGTTCATTCTTCGAGTCTTTAGTAATTCTTGTGCCTTGATATTTCTCGAAGTCTTGAGTTCTCGAGTCTTGAGTTCTCTCGAGTCTTGAGTTCTCTCGAGTCTTGAGTTCTCTCGAGTCTTGAGTTTCTCTGAGCCTTGAGTTCTCTGAGCCTTGATTTCTCTGAGGCTTCAGGTTCTCGATATCTCTCGAAGTCTTGATATCTCGATTTCTTCTTGAGTCTTGAAACTAACCTGTTCTATATTTGCCGACTATACATGGTGCAGATAATATCCTGAACACTCTAAAACTGAATCCTGACTCATCTATCAAGATTATCCTGAACATGTCATACTCAGGGGTTTTGGGATCTAATCAAAATCCTTTTTATTAAATTCATTTCCCAACAGTTACCAAACTGAACTTACTCTTCTGAGGGTTCAGTAAGTTAGTTATCTGATCCAAGCAACTCAGGATCTCTGAAAACTCAGGACTCAGTTGGGATTATCTGAGGTTTCTGAAAGCAGCTCAGGATCACTATCTCAGTAGACTTTGACTCAGAGTGATTTGTGCTTCTCAGGACCAAATCTTCAGGACAACCTGACCCAAGCTGACCTCAGTAAAAGAGAAGTTTTAGAAACACTGAACATGTGTATTCCCCCCCCATACACGTGTAAGACTCGTTTGCACCGGGACCAACATAACAACATAATTGGTAGGTCTCCAAACCAATTGCCTAAATGTAATTCCTAGTTAATCGAACCTAGTTCGATTGATGTCCCTTAACTTTTGTTCCCCGCGAGGGCAAGCGAAACAAAATTAAGTTGGTTTACAACCATCAAACGATGACATTACATGTCCCTATAAAAGTCCCGTTAGATGTATATCCGAGCAAAGGACGAGGGCCTTAAATACTCATTGGAACAAAATCTCCAGTTTACTTTTAACTTTGATGGAAGACATCTTTTCAATTTAATGAAAAACCATATTTTAGTGAGGATCATTTTAAAGGCGGGGTATTAATTGCTTAATCGATATCCATCATGCTAATCTAGATCACATTTGAGCAATTATTGGGTGCCGCCTACCCAAACATGATTTCATACTAACACTTATATGGGCGCCGTCTACCCAAACAATCAATACAGTCCGACAAATATTGGGCGCCGCCTACCCAAATAATTATAATGCGGACTATAAATGCGTTAAAAAATTAATTTAAATAAGTTAACCAAGTGAGATTTAAAAATTTATTAAACACTTACCAAAAAGTAATTTTAAAATCCAATTTAAAAATAAATTTGATAATCATTAACCAATTATTAAAAGAATTAATCCAATTAATTTTTTTTATTGGTCCAACCAATAATCCGATTTTAAATTTAAACACTTTATAATAATTTCCAAAATCAGATTTTAATTATTTGTTGTTTAGGGGCTCAAGTGCAATTTCCAAAATTGCATGGGAGGGCTTGTCCCAAATCAAATTTGAAAATAGCCCTCCGACATCACCGCCCAAATTTGACAGCATCTAATCTATAATTTGGGGCAACCGACTCAAAACCAAAACACCAAATCATCATTCATCATCACCAATCCAATACATTCAACATCAAATTTCTTGTATCGAAATTTTTTGAAGAATCGAGATTACAGTGCACAGCAAACGAGGGCAACAGTATGCGAAACAAGACCTAATACGAATCAAGGTAGAAACCAGAGGGTATCGTCGTAACGAGTGCGAGCGAGTTGCCACCACAATTGAAGCACAGGGGCACGAGCGGAGCCACGACCCCTCCAATAATAGAGAATCGGCCATGAATCGTCATGAACCGGTGGCGCGCCTCCATGAATCGAGTCGAGATAGGGGTACGTCACCTCGAATCATAACAGAAACAAAGAGCGCTTCCTGAATCGGCGACATCCCGCCATGATTTCGAATCGAATCAGCAAACCCCCATCACGAATCGGATGAAACAAGAGCGGTGGTCCAAAATCGAGACGAAACCAGGCAGCGACGCTGCATATTGAGGCAAAATGAGTCACGCCACCTCGGATCGAATCCACTGTTGCACGCGGCGAAGCAGGCTCACACGAGCGTCGCGAGTCGCGGCGGTAAGCCGTCGTCTCAAGCGACGTCGCGTTCGCTCACAAACACCGGGCGGCGCAGACTGGAACATGGAACAGGGAAAAAGGGGATTTTCCCAGAAAATCCTTGATGCACGATGAAGACGACCCAATAAACAAAACAAATAGGGGGTGCAGTTTTGTCAAACAAAACAGCCGCACCCGGTTTCAAATTTAAAAAAAAAAAACCCACATGATATGCAATTAAAACAAGAGCCTGAAGCTCTGATACCACTGTTGGAATATACAAGAACGTAAATACGTAATACATGCACAGCTGAAATAAATAGTTCACCAACAATGAATAGTTAATTGCATAAATGAGTACGAATAACCATAATGAGGAATCTTATAGTAATTCGAAAACAGATTTCTCAACTATGGTATCCACGTAATCCCCTCTTACGGATTTGCACAGATTTGCCAGCGTTAAATCTGAGACGGAATTTGCTAGGAAAATTCCAATTCTAGATTTTATGGAGAAATTAGGTTTTCTTGTAGTGATTAATGAATCCCTAGGATGTCCTATACATAGGGGAAGCCCAGCTTAAAGATTAAGCAATCTTTATTAGGAAGATATTTCCTAATCTTGCAAATCATATATCTTAGATATGATTTCCCTAAATATATTTTCCTACAATAATATTCCATATATTATTCTGGGATTCTATTTAATTAAATCTAATTTAATTAAACAGTAATAATAATTAATTCCAAATTAATATATTATTAATTAATTCTTCATAAATTAAATATTAAATCTAATTTAATACTTATTCAACCAACTATAATCCATACAAGGGAATTACTTGTTGTGTGACCCATACGCCCTCATATATCGAGCGATTAGTCAAACTAACGGTCTTAATTGAACCCTAGATAATAAATCAGACATTCTCAATATATGAGGTACGTTGCGAGAAACGTGCAACTACCTGTAACTTCCCTTCGAGATGCTCAAGCATCTGAAGGATCTCTTTGATTCTGAATCTCGTTCCGAGATTTATGAAGTGATAAGAGATCTGTTCAGATGTCGGCTGTCTGAAGGAGGGAAGGTCTCCCCTCATGTTTTGAAGATGATTGGGCTAATCGAGAAACTTGGTCATTTGGGCATTGAGCTCAAGACCAATGTTGATGTTTATGCCATTCTTCAGTCGCTTTCCGATTCATATTCGAGTTTCGTAGTAAACTTTAATATGAATAAGATGGAATCGACCATGCCGAGCTTCATAACATGCTCAACACTTTTGAGTTTTCCACTGCTAAGAAAAAGCCCATGCTCATGGTGAGTGCTTCTACTTCCTCTGCTCTGAAAGGAAAGAAGAAGTGAAGGAGCAAGGCTAAGAAGGGCTCTAAGCCTAATTTTCTCAAGCCCAAGGGTGGATTTCAAAAGAAGGAGAGGGTGGACAAGGATGTATGCCTCCACTGCAAGCAGAAGGGGCATTGGAAGAAGGACTGCAAGGTTCTAGCAGCTGAAAAGAAGACACAAGGTGTCTCAGCCATTGGAACATGTATGTTTGTTATTGAGTTAAACATGTCCACAAATGATACTAAATGCTGGGTATTGGATACCGGTTGTGGCTCACACATTTGTACTAATGTGCAGGGTCTCAAGGATAGCAGGGCAGTTAGGCCGGGTGAAGTCGCCCTACACGTCGGGAATGGAGCAAGAGTTGCTGTTGAACGTGTTGGCGTTTACGTTTTAGATTTACCCTCTAGTTTTAGACTTGAACTGAATAATTGTTATGTTGTTCCATATATTACTCGCAACATTATTTCTATTCACATGTTAGACATTGAAGGGTTTTTCTTCCATTTTGCAAAAAATAACTGTTATTTTTCGCTTAATGGTGTTATGTATGGAAATGTTCCTTTATTGAATGGTTTATACTTGTTGCATTGTGGATATAATGTTCTTAATATACAAAATAAAAGACTCAAACTAAGTAATCATGAAAACCCGACTTACATGTGGCATTGTAGACTTGGTCACACAAATGAGAATAGAATCGCAAGGTTAAAAAAATTAGACTACTTAACCCCATTTGACTTTGAGTCTTATGGAAATTGTGAATATTGTCTCAAGTGCAAAATGACCAATAAACCCTTTTCTGGGAAAGGGGTTCGTGCCAAAGAAGTTCTAGAGTTGATCCATGATGATGTCTGTGGACCATTGCCCACTCTAGCTAGGGGTCACTTCGGCTACTTCATCACTTTTACTGATGACTTCTCAAGATACGGGTATGTGTATCTTATGAAACACATATCCGAATCCTTTGAGAAATTCAAAGAGTATAAAGCTGAAGTAGAAAAGAATCTTGGTAAGAGTATTAAGACTCTTCGATCAGATCGAGGAGGAGGATACCTTATCCATGAGTTCACTGATTACTTGAAGTTTCATGGAATCCAATCACAATGGACTCCTCCTGGAACACCCCAAATGAATGGAGTTTTCGGTAGGAGAAACCAAACCCTGTTAGACATGGTAAGGTTCATGATGAGCTTTTCCTCTCTTCCAACATTCTTATGGGGATACTCTCTCCAAACCTCAATCTACATTCTGAATATGATTCCATCCAAATCAGTTAAGCATACGCCATACGAGTTATGGCATGGCAAGAAGCCAAATTTCTCACACATAAAGACTTGGGGTTGCCCCGCGTTTGTGAAGAAAATGCTCACTGATAAGTTGGAATCAAAAGGTGAAAAAGGTTACTTTGTTGGATTTCCTAAGGAAGCAAGAGGATATTATTTCTATCTCCCTGAGAAACAAACAGTGATTGTTTCTAGGCAAGCCAAGTTCCTCGAAGAAGACTATGTCTTCAAGGAACAAGGTCGTAAGATGATAGAACTTGAAGATATTCAAGAACCACGGGCTAACCAAGAGACTGATGACTTGTCAAAGAAACGTGACAAGGAATCAGTGGGAGCATTCAACAGCTCTCATGGTGGAAGTTTATCACTTAGTGATCCTCTTTCAGCCAGTGGGAGGGTAATTGGAGTTGCATTGCCTTCGCAACAAACTCCAAGTGGGCTTAATGAGAATGGCATAGTTCAAACTCCCGCCCAAGAGGCATCTGCAAGTGTAGCTCTTGGGGACTCTCCGGACATTGATGAAATCAATGCCCCATAAAATTTTCACGATCAGAATGTACAACCTGCACAACCACAGCTCCGTAAGTCAGCTAGGATTCGTAATCCGCCCACTAGATATTATGATTTCCTCGTAGAGGAACATGATGACGTGGAGATCCTGGATAAGGACGATCCCAGAACTTACATTGAATCAACATTAGATTTTGACTCAGAGAAGTGGCATCAAGCCATGAAATCCGAGATGGATTCAATGTACATCAATCAAGTCTGGGACTTGGTCGAATTGCCAAAGTGGGTCAAACCCATATGTTGCAAATGGGTCTACAAACGTAAGACTGATGCAAACGGTAAGGTATAAACCTACAAGGCTAGGTTAGTGGTGAAAGATTATAGTCAACGCGAAGGTATTGACTATGACGAGGCTTTCTCACCTGTTGCTAAGATCAAGTCCTTTCGAACTTTACTTGCGGTAGCAGCACGCCTCGTTTATGAGATTTGGCAGATGGACGTCAAAACAGCTTTCCTCAATGGTAACATTGATAAGGAAGTGTTTAGGACTCAACCGGAAGGTTTCATCTCTAAACCAAAATCTAATCTTGTGTGCAAGCTCAAACGATCCATTTATGGACTGAAGCAAGCTTCTAGGAATTGGAATATTCAATTTGATGAAGTTGTCAAATCTTTTGACTTCTTCAGAAATTCGGAAGATCCATGTGTTTATCGTAAACGCAGTGGGAAGAACATTGTCTTTATAGTCGTATATGTCGATGACATATTGATTATAGGAAATAATATTCCGCTCATGCAATCGGTAAAAGATTAGTTATCAAAGACCTTCATGATGAAAGATCTTGGTGAAGCCTGCTACATCTTAGGGATCAAGATCCATATGGATAAATCCAAAAGGATGTTGGGGCTGTCACAGTCAACCTACGTAGATAAGGTGTTGAAGTGATTTGCGATGGAGAACTCTAAGAGAGGTTCTCTACCGGCATGTCATGGGATAAAGTTGTCTAATAAGGATTGTCCTTCCACAGACGCTGATATCCAGCACATGAAGGATATGCCATATGCATCTGTAATTGGCTCCATCATATAAGCCATGACTTGCACAATGCCTGATGTGGCCTTCACTGTCAGCATCACTGGTAGATACCAGCAGAATCCAAGTGAACCTCACTGGATTGTTGTCAAGAACATTCTGAAGTACCTCAGACGTACTAAAGATTGTTTTCTTGTCTACGGGGGACAGTCAGAGCTAGTTGCAACTGGCTATGCTGACACAAGTTTCTAATCCGACTGTGATGATTACAAGTCACAGTCAGGTTATGTTTTCATTCTCAATGTTGGGGCGGTTAGTTGGAATAGTTCCAAATAAGAGACTACCGCAGACTCAATGACCGAAGCTGAGTAGATTGCTATGGCAAAAGTTGCCAAAGAAGTTGTCTGGATAAAACAGTTCTTAAGTGAACTAGGGTTAGTTCCGAGTGCTAGCATTCCAATGAAGTTGTGTTGGGATATTTTAGTTTTGATAATTTATGCCAAAACATTATCACCTTGTGTTATTCAAGCTAATTTACAGGTAACAAGTTAAGGGGGAACGAAAGAACAAATTGAGGGGGAACTCACGAAATCAGAAGAAGATGATCGAGATCAGACGAGGCTGCAGACGAGACTGATCGAGATCAGATGAGTAAGATGAGTTTGAAGTTAACTGATGAGCTGTCCAAAATCAGAAGTGAAGAAAAGCTAAAGCCAGCAAATCAGAAGAGAAGGTTGCAGATCAGAAGATGAGCAAAAGAGACTGATCAAGATCAGACGTGATTGAGATCAGATATGAAGATGAGCAGATGAGCCTGATCGAGATCAGATGTGATCGAGATCAGATATGATAACCTGATATGCTAACCTGATGGAGATGACCTGATGCTATCCTGAGATGATCCTGAAGAAGTGTTAATCTGATCAGTCGAGCTGATCAGATCAGACAAGAAGAAATCAGATAGCATGAGTCAATGTGACCTGAGGGTCAGAATGTCTGAACTCAGAAGAGCTGAACTCAGTTAGTCTGAGTGTCAGTATACCTGATCAGGCAAGGTCCGCTGAAGAAAAGTCTGCTGAATCAAGAAACCTGAGACTCAGATAGAACTGAAGAAACTGAAGACTCGGTATGTCACTGAAGACACTGAGGTTCAGATAACCTGAAGGCTCAGATAACCTAAAGGCTCAGATAACCTGAAGGTTCAGATAACTCAGATAACCTAAAGGTCCAGATAGCTCAGATAACCTGAAGGTTCAGATAGCTCAGATAACCTGAAGACTCAGATAGCTCAGATAACCTAAAGGCTCAGATAGCTTATATACACTGAAGGCTCAGATAGAACTGAAGATTCTGAGACTCAGAAGAAACTGAAGAATATAGCCGTTAGATTCAGCTGACGTGGACCAATGAGAGGAAGACGACAAGACTGGAAAAGCTGCAAAAAGCTACAGCGTAGTATGGATTTGAATGTGATTCTCTCCAATGGTAACATTCAAATCCACACTATAAATACAAGTTCTTCCTTCATTATCATGTGTGGAAGTGTGGAGAATGTGGCAAACAATGCTACAGAGCTAAGAAGCCAAATCATCTAGCATTCCCACCATAGAACACAGAGCTAGAAATACACGCATATATTCAAAGAGTGTTCTACCTTAGATCTAAGCACAAATGTAATATCCTAAGCTTAGAGAGATTTTCTCATCCTTAGCATTGAGGCTAAACAAATGTAAGGGAAAATCTCAACCTAGTTGGAAACCAAACAAACCTTTACCCGAATCAGTTTGAGTTAGGTTAAGTTTGTCACCGCAAGATTTCAGACTAGGGATTCTAGTTTCTGATTTCTGGGATCGGTTGAGTGTGAACTCGGTAAACATCTAGCAATCCCGAAAGGGAGGGTAGGCAATCCCGTGAGGGAGATAAGTCCCGTTGCAAGATTTCAGACTAGGGATTCTAGTTTCTGGGATCGTTTGAGTGTGAACTCGGTAAACATCTATAGGCAATCCCGTAAGGGCGATAAGTCCCGTTTGAGTGCGAACTCGGTAAACATCTGTTAGGTGTTGGACTAACACATAAAATTAAGTCCAGTAGGTTAAGTTGGTTAAGTTGGTGCCCCGAAAGGGAAGAGTGGATGTAGGACGGGTTTCGTCCGAACCACTATAAAATCGTGTGTTCTTTACTGCTTTATGTTTATACTTGTCATATGCATTCGATTATAAGCAAAACAACACACATTGTTTTTTAAATGCAAAAAATTTGGAATCACTCTGCCCTCACCCCTGTTTTATATGCATCACATGTCCTGTTTGCTTCCGCACGCTCAAAATGGGTTTTTCTCCACTAAAAACCGGGACCTACAAGTTGAATTGTGACAACACTGGTGCGATAGCGCAAGCTAAGGAACCGAGATCCAATAACAGAAACAAGCATGTAACGAGGCGTTATCACTTGATACGAGAGATAATTGCTAGAAGAGAGATATAGTTAGAATGTATTCCCACAGAAGATTGACAGTGTGTGTGCGTGTATTTTCAGAGTGTTGTTGAAAATGTTATGCAACATGTGAAACAACATATGACAGCGGAAGTATAAAAACGCAGTGCAAAGGATTTCAAAATTTTGTATAGTCTGTAATCCAGACTACACGAACCTCATGGTTAAAAACATCACTATAACAAGTAGTGAGATACACACGAATCTCTTACAAGATCCTAAAAGGTGTAGTGAAAAACCACACACCAAAATCAATCTATTCAACCAAGTAACTAGTGATCTTATTCAACCTAAAACTTGGTCTAATAAGATAAAATCAATACTGATGGGAGAGATTGTATTCCCTCGACCAGTACAAATAGAATAACATCGACCCTCACACTCCTAGAATTACAAACACTCGGTTTTTCACTATTAGTTGTGTCTTGGATGCTACTCTCTTAAGTTTGGAGTAGAGCAAATGGTATTTCACTTTAACTCAAAACTTGAATGTCGACCAATGCAGTCTATTTATAGACGTTCGGACCAACTACATTGTCCTATCCACTTGGTGTGGACAGCCTTGAACTTCTCCTCCACTATCTCCATGATCTTGGTGTAACCACCCATGATCTTTCTATTCTTACTCCATCAGTGCAACCGCTTGATAATATCCGAAATTATCTTCAACCTGCAATGTAGGAAATATAGAAAAACACATATATTAAAAAGGAGTCAGTGTTAGGAGAAAGGGCAAATTCATGATGTTGTGCAGGATGTTGTCCAACATTTGGAACAACATCCTAGCAACATCAACAAACTCCCCCAATTTGGTCTTTCTACTATAACACACTTGATGTTAAAAACAACATTCGAACTTGTGTCAGGAAAGAAACAAGTAATTTCCATTCAGAGAACAACTACTATTCAACCAAATCATAAATATAAACAAACGCAAGCACCAAGTACATCAGCAGTGTACTTAGGCCAAAGTATCTAACATAAAATAAATGACAGAAATATAAACCTATCATCTAATAGTCCATTAACAGAGTTTATAAAGTAAAGAGCAGTAAATAAAAGATTACAACACAGAAGGAAATTTCATAGTGAAATAAAGGGAAGGACTGGGTCATTGGAATGGCTGCATCTCCATAATCTGCAAATGCTCCCCCATACTTCAAAAACTCACCCAGTCTTGAATCTGATCACCAAGAACTGGCAGATCAAGCTTGGATATGGAAACAATCCACCATCACCATGTTTCCCAGCAAGAGACATCATATTATCAAATATGATTTGTCTCATATTAAACTTGTTCAGATGAACAATCTTGTAAAGCATGAAAACCTGTTCTTTAGTAAGCACATTGGAGTTTCTAGATGGAAACCAGTTTGAGACCAACAGTTTATGCATTACAGAATAGAGAGAAGTCAATTTGGCAGCAGAAAATTGTAATGTCCATTCAAAATATCTTCCTCCAGTTATCACAGACATCACTTCCCCAATTTCTAGATCAACAGGATCGTCCTCTATATTCCTAGTCTTTAGGAAAATATTGATGCGTCTAGGAGTGATGGTAACAACATTATTACTAACATTCCCATAATTAGAAGACTGTTTATCACCACAACTCTTCTTCAAATTAGCATAGAATTCAGCAACCCAAGGCACAAAGTATGGTTTATCATATTGTAGAGCATGTAAGAGGGATCTACTCTCTATAAATCTTATCATATTGTTGGCTTCAAATTCAGAAAGTTTAATGATTCTTTCATCAACAATATGCCTCTTCAACATGGTTTTCACAACTCTAGACTTTCTATCAAATTCAATTCTATCATCAGGGTCTGAGTCAAGCATAGTTACCTCATCAGAATCAGAGAGATGATCAAACTCCTCAGCAGTTTGATCTTTAACAGGCTCATTTTCTTGTACATTTTCATCAGCTTCATCATCTTCTTCAGGTTCCTCCTCTTCATCAGGATTCTCTGCTTCCAAGTTCTCTTCCTCAGAGTCATCTGTCTCAGCTTTCTCCTTCTCAGAATCATCTTCTTCAACATCCTCAGATGATTCTGCAGCATCAGGAGCAACATGCACAAATAGCTCATTTTTCTTTTTGGTTTGTTTTTCTTTCCTTGCCATCAATTCTTCCATTGTCAAATCATCATCAAAGTCCTCATGTTCTGCAGCAGGGACTTTTGGAATCTCCATCTCTTCATCAGAGTCCTCTACAGTGATAGGATCATTAGAACCAACGTTTGTCCTTTTTGGGTGCTTTCCTGTATAGTCTACCTTTTTGCCTAGGTTTCTCTGTGACATTCTCCTCTTTCCCCATCTACCAACACCTCTTCTGGGAGCCAATTGCTTCTTCCTCAGCCTAATGTTCTTCAATTTCTCCCCCATTCCTTCTGAATCAGTGGAATCGGCATCATGCATTTCAACATCGGCTGTTTGTGTAGGGTTTTCAGGAGGGTTTTCATAAATAGGTTCAGTAACAGGAGTTTCTGAGGGTATTTCTGGAGAGGGTTCTTCAGCCAATGGTCTGGCTGAGAGATCAACATAGTCAGAAACATTTACTAAGTTAGAACCAAAATAAATGTCAGGCAAAATGGTCGGGTTTTGTTCAACGACTTGTTTTACAAGAAGAGCAACAAGTGATTTTGGAGCGGAATCAGGAATGTGTAGTGCAGGAGGTTTAGGAATGGAAGTAGAAGATGATCCACCAACATTTGTGGAATCATAATCTGGGTTTTGTGCGGCCATTTCTGAGAGAAGGTTCAGAGGGTTTGAGTTTTCTGGAGAAGAAAATTTCAAGGGAGAAGGGTTTGCGTGATAATGTAGCTGATCAGGAGAACTCGAAGGGTTTTGTTCATCAGCCATTTCGCCTTTCTGTCCAATCATATAAATACACAGGCAATTAAATTAATGTTATATGAAATATAGGAGGGAAAAAGAAGCATATGACCGAAAATAATGAAATAACACAAGAACTACAACAAACCTCGAATCCAATATGAAACAATAATGTTTTCAGCTTTCAGTATTAAACATCACAGACAAATCGACCATAAATAGAGAACAAAGCGGAGGTTATTACACATACCCACAAAAACCGATCAGTAGTGGGAACAAAGGTAACCACCCACTAAAAAACAAATGGTGATCGTGTGCTGTGTAAGAGCCGCCAAAATCATTTAAAAAAAAAACAAGAAACAATATCCAAAATTAAATAAACACAAATCAGTCCAAATAACTCGTTCAATCCACAAAATCAGCTTAGGAAGAACATTAAACAAATCATGTATGATGGATAAAGTTCTAATCACTTAAGGTTTCACAAAATGTCGGCACACATATATCTCAACACTCAATTTTGCATGAAATTCATCATCAAAGTGTTGCATATTTTGAATTTTTCTTTAAACACATGTTCACATTGATCCATCTTTTCAAAAGAGTGCATCGTAGTAGCTAGCTCTGTGCCCCATAGTTACTCAATGGATTGTGAACAAACATGGATGTATATTTAATCACCTTTTGAAAAGAGAACATCGTAGTAGCGAGCTCCGTGTCCCATAGTTACTCAGTGATTACACATCTAAGTTGTGTTTTATTTTTAATGCATTTAAGAGATATATGCCCAGGACTCTGTATCTAAACCATGATTCAAAAAATAAGATCAAAACACTATCATTTATAGCTCAAAAATAAGCAAAACAGCAGACAAACTCATTATCAGAACCACAATGTTGCTTCAAATGTTGAAAACATTTGTCACAACATTTAGAGTTTATTTTCAGATCTAGCAAAGACCAAGAGATTTTCTAAGAGAAGAAAACCTCTCATTATCAATGGCTTTTGTGAAAATATCAGCAAGTTGTTTTTCAGTAGAAATGTACTCTAACTTCAAAACTTCTTTCTCTATAAGATCTCTTATAAAGTGATGTCTTATACTTATATGCTTAGTTAAATAATGTTGCACAGGATTCTTGGAAATATTGATATCACTAATATTATCACAATAAACAGTCAAAATACCACTTTTCAACCCATAATCATCAAACATCTTTTTAAGTCATAGTAGTTGAGTGCAACAACTTCCAGCAGCAACATATTCAGACTCAGTTGTCGATTGTGAAACACAATTTTGTTTCTTACTATGCCAGGAGATAATGTTGTTTCCCATGTAGAAACATCCTCCACTAGTACTTTTTTTGTCATCACAATCACCTGCCCAATCTGCATCACTATAGCCAACTAAAGAGCAATTAGTATCCTTTGAGTACCAAATACCTAGATCATATGTTTCAGCTACATATCTTATAATTCTTTTTACAGAATTAAGATGTGATTCCTTAGGATTAGCTTGATATCTAGCACAAAGACATACACTATACATAATATCAGGCCTACTAGAAGTTAAGTACAAAAGACTTTCAATCATTGATCTATACAAAGTAGGATCAACATCTTTTCCAATCAAGTCTTTACTCAACTTTTGAGTTGAACCCATAGGAGTTTTCATAGTTTTAGCACTTTCCAAACCAAACATTTTCACTAGATTCTTAGCATATTTGTTTTGACAAAAGAAAATACCATCTTTCATTTGTTTGATTTGAAGACCCAAAAAGAAATCCAGTTCTCCAACCATGGACATTTCAAAAGTACAGGTCATTTCTTTAACAAAACTTTCAAGCATATTATTACAAGTTGAACCAATACAATATCATCAACATATATTTGAGCAACCATGATATCATTCTTAGATTTTTAATGAACAAGGTTCTATCAGCTTCACCTCTCAAAAATCCAAACTCAAGTAAGAAATCAGTAAGTCTAGCATACCAAGCTCTAGGTACTTATTTTAGACCATACAAAGCTTTCTTTAACTTATAAACATGATCAGGAAATTCTAGATTTTCAAAACCTTTAGGTTGTTTAACATAAGCTTCATCATCCAGAATACCATTTAAGAAAGCAGCTTTAACATCCATTTGATGGAAGTTAATGTTAATGAAACATGCAATAGCAAGAAGTAATCTAATAGATTCTATTCTAGAAACAAGAGCAAATGTTTCATCAAAATCTATTCCTTCAATCTGAGTATAACCTTGAGCAACCAATCTAGTCTTGTTTCTCACAATATTACCAGATTCATCAGTTTTATTTTTGAAAATCCACTTTGTTCCTATGACATTAATATCAGAATTAGGTCTAGGTACAAGTGTCCAAACATCATTTCTTTCAAACTGATTAAGCTCTTCATGCATAGCATTTATCCAGTTTTCATCATTAAGAGCTTCTTTCACATTCTTAGGCTCAATTGCAGAATGATAACACTCAAAAGTTACCTGATTGTATATGGATGACATGCAAACTGATCTTATAAGGTTGTTGATGTGAATACTCATTCTTCTTCTAGTTTGTACACCTGTGGTAGCTCTCCAATGATCTGATCTGATGGATGACTTTTCTTTATCTTTGTTGAGGGAACCAACTGTTTTGGATACTGTGAATCTTGTGACAGATTTTCAGCATTTGAACTTTTGGGTAATGTTGTATCAGATGTTGAAGGAACATTCTGATCAACATCCTTACTGTCTTCAACGTCATCAGTATCTCTGGATACTTCTATCAAATCTGAGACATTGTCTTCAGCACTTTTTCCTGCAAGACTTGCAAGTTCATCAAATACCACATTAACAGATTCTTGCATTGTATCAGTTCTCAAGTTATAGATTCTATATGCCTTGCTATTCTTAGAGTATCCTAAGAAAAATCCTTTATCACTCTTTGAATCAAACTTATGCAACTGATCTCTATCATTCAAAATGTAACAAACACAACCAAAAACATGAAAGTATTTCAAATTTGGTTTCTTGTTATTCAGAATTTCACAGGGAGTACAATTACTACCAGAACGAATGTACACTCTATTCACAATGTGACAGGCAGTATTTAAAGCTTCAGCCCAGAATTTCTTAGAAAGACTTTTTGAGGTTAGCATAACTCTTGTCATTTCTTGCAAAGTTCTATTCTTTCTTTCAGCAATCCCATTTTGTTGTGGAGTTTTAGGTGAGGAAAACTCTTGAAAAATACCTTTCTTTTCACAAAAATTAGTAAACAGACTGTTTTCAAATTCTCTTCCATGATCAGACCTTATCCTACTGATCTTTAAGCATAAAACAGTTTTAAACCTTTTGTAAAGAATTTTAAACTCAGAAAAGGTATCAGATTTTTCTTTCAGAAAAATAACCCAAGTATATCTAGAAAAATCATCTACAAGAACATAAGAGTACCTCTTTCCACCTAAACTTTCAGTTTCCATAGGACCCATTAAATCCATATGAATCAACTCACAACACCTGTTTGTTATACATGCTGACATCATTTGATGTGTTGTCCTTACTTGCTTACCTTTTTGGCATGGTCCACAGATTTTTCCTTTTTCAAAGTTAAGATCAGGTAAACCAACAGCAGCACCTAGTCTATGCAATTTCTGAATACTTCTGTAATTAGCATGACCAAGTTTTTGATGCCAAAAAATAATATCATCTGCTTTAGCACTTTTACAAGTATGATTTGAACCAATCAAATAGAAATTATCAGCAGATCTATTGCCAGTCATTAAGCATTCATCATTCTTATCAAACACATAGCATGAATTCTTGTCAAATTTCACATGTAAATCATCATCACATAACTTACTAATACTAATCAGATTAGCAAGTAAACCTTTTACATGTAACACATTTGTCAACTTTGGAAAACCAGGAACATTCAAGGTTCCTTTACCAGCAACTTTACCTTTTGAACCACCATCATAGGTAACATGACCACCATTACAGGATGTATAATTGGTCAGATGATTGATTTGACCAGTCATGTGTCTAGAACAGCCACTATCAAAATACCAAGATCCAGGAACACATGCTTTCAAAGATGTATACACAACATTACAAAACATGTTCTTATGAATCAGCTTTTTAGTGTTGTTAACCTGTTTTATGGGATGTTCAACTTTATCAGGTAAAAATATTCCAGCTTTTAAGTCTCTTCTTAACTTAGAACAGTATGGACGAATGTGACCTACTCCAGCACAATAAAAACAGACATACTCTTTAAACAAACCATCAGATTTCTTATGTTTACCTTTAACAGATTTTGGTAAAGAAGTTCCAACTTTTACAAAAGAAATAGGTTCACAGGATATAGGAGTATTCTCAAAAGATTTCTCAAATCCAAGTTCAGTATTACCATGTCTACCAATCATCAATGCCTCATTCAAATCAGTAGTGCTAGTAGAAAACTTTTTAAAGCTAAGTGTAGTGCACTTAAGTTCATCTTTCAATGCAGAAATTTCCACATCTTTTCTAGTTAAAAGAACTTCAAGCTTAACAAGATTTTCTTTCAAATCTGAATTTTCTAAAGATAAGAAACTCAACACCTGTTTTTGAGTTTCTAGATCAGATTTAAACTTCAGATATTCAAAGTTACAATCAGCAGAACTTGATGTTTCAGCATTCAGAATAGTTCCAGCAAAACAGTTAATCTCAGAATCATATTTACTGAATGTTGTTTCAGATGTTGTGATAACATCTGAATCTGTTTCAGACCAATAATCATCGAGATCATCATCAAATGTATCATCATAAACTATTCTAGCAGACATAGCACTTAGTTCACATTTATCAGCATCAGTTTCATCATCAGAATTATCACTCAAGGTAGCATTAAAGTTCATCTTCTTCCTAAGCATAGTATTAGCACATTCATTAGCATAATGACCATATCCAGAACATGCATCACATTTAACCTTTTTTCTGTACTCAGGATCATATTTGAACTTGTTATCCTTAGAAAATTGTTTAGGTTGATTGAAACTTGAAGACTGACTTGGAACAAGCTTTTTATCAGAGGGAGAAGAGTTTTGGTTAAACTTATCCTTTGATTGAAATTGACCATTTGGTCTTTTGAACTTTTCTTTTAGATACGATTTGAATTGCTTAGTTATAAGAGCAAATTGTTCAGAAATATCTTCATCACATAAATCAGAAACATCTTCATCAGAATCAACTTCAGTTACATAAGGATGTTTACCAACATTATCAAAAGTTTCACCTCTAAAAGCAAGTACTTTCTTGTCTTTATCTTTCTCATATTTATCATCATCTAACATATTTGAGTTTATCTCATAAGTTTTCAAGATACTGATCAACTCATTTTGACTCAATAAACCAGTGTTTTTAGCCTCTTCTATTGCACATATTTTAGCATCAAATCGTTTAGGAACAGTTCTAAGTATCTTATTGACTAACCGAGTGTTGAAAATTGGATCACCAAGTCAGTGTGACTCATCTGTAATCTCACTTATCATTTCATTGTATGATGAAATGGTTTCATCATCTTTCATCTTCAAGTTTTCAAACTTGGTTCCCAACATTCTGAGTCTAGTCCTTCGAACATTTTCTGATCCTTCACAATGTTCCTGCAATATTTCTCATGCATCTTTAGAAGAAACACAGTTAGATATTAGTTTAAACATTGAAACATCAGTAGCAGTAAATATAGCATTAAGGGCTTTAGAATTGAAATTGGTCGATGTGCATTCATCATTGGACCAATCAATTTTCTTTTTGACTTGCGATTCTCCATCTTTATCATCAATTGTTCTCGGTGGATTCCAACCAGATAACACACTACGCCATGCTCTCTCATCTATAGACTTAATGTACATGCTCATTTTAGGTTTCCAGTATGGGTAATTTGATACATCCAAAATTGGAGGTTTTAAAGAAGGAGTCAGTGGATAATCCATTGCAAAAACACACTTTAAACAGGACCTTTAACTTAGTGTATCAAGTTTATGGCTCTGGCGCCAACTGACAGTGTGTGTGCGTGTATTTTCAAAGTGTTGTTGAAAATGTTATGCAACATGTGAAACAACATATGACAGCGGAAGTATAAAAACGCAGTGCAAAGGATTTCAAAATTTTGTATAGTTTGTAATCCAAACTACACGAACCTCATGGTTAAAAACATCATTATAACAAGTAGTAAATACACACGAATCTCTTACAAGATCCTAAAAGGTGTAGTGAAAAAACCACACGCCAAAATCAATCTATTCAACCAAGTAACTAGTGATCTTATTCGACCTAAAACTTGATCTAATAAGATAAAATCATTACTGATGGGAGAGATTGTATTCCCTCGACCAGTACAAATAGAATAACATTGACCCTCACACTCCTAGAATTACAAACACTCAGTTTTTCACTCTTGGTTGTGTCTTGGATGCTACTCTCTTAAGTTTGGAGTAGAGCAAATGGTATTTCACTTTAACTCAAAACTTGAATGTCGACCAATGCAATCTATTTATAGACTTTCGGACCAACTGCATTGTCCTATCCACTTGGTGTGGACAGCCTTGAACTTCTCCTCCACTATCTCCATGATCTTGGTGTAACCACCCATGATCTTTCTATTCTTACTCCATCAGTGCAACCGCTTGATAATATCCAAAATTATCTTCAACCTGCAATGTAGGAAACATAGAAAAACACATCTATTAAAACGGAGTCAGTGTTAGGAGAAAGGGCAAATTCATGATGTTGTGCAGAATGTTGTCCAACATTTGGAACAACATCCGAGCAACATCAACAAAGATAATTTGGCTGATCCTTTCACTAAGGCTTTGAGTGTTCATGTACGCACTAGACATTTCAATGGTCTAGGAGTTAGACATGTAGGTGATTGGCTCTAGTCCAAGTGGGAGATTGTTAGTGTTAGTGTCCTAGAGACTATCCTTTGTAAGGACATAATGCTAAGATAATATTTAGTATTGGTTTAATATTATTATTTTTTATTTAATATTAAATGTATGGTGTTACACTTGTTTGAATATTATGTTTGGTTGTTTGCATTTGTTCTTACCTGTGTTCCCATGAATCACTGCTTCATTGAGATTGTGAGAACTCAGATTACTTAAGCATGATTCTCAAATAGCCCCGATCAAGGATCATCAAGAATGGAATATTGATGATGCAATTGAAATTGGTGTGCGATCTGCATCATACTCTTAGAGAGTGTAGTAAGATCTCACTTACTACGAGAAACTAGGTATCTCATGATGGATGCACAGATACCTTAGAGGGTATTGGTATACCCATCCGATAAACCATTTGATGTAGTTCCACTATATGTGTCTACGGGTGTCTCGATTAGTGGGAGCGATGTGATACTCCTTTGACTTGATGTCAATACGCACGACATGTGTGGAGTGATGAACTTTGACCATGACCGACGCTTGCACCCTTCCATGGGTAGATATGGCCTTGGATTGGGTTCATCACGAAGTGCATGTGCGTGGTAGTTGAGCCAAGAATAGGATTCATTCCTAAAAGTGGATTTAGAGAGAATACTCATCTTCTCATCATAATTGGATCAAAGTCATTGGACAATGCACGTCAACTTGGACTTTGTGGCCAAGTGTGACATAAGTGATTAATTAGTGATTAGAGATAATATGATTAAGTTATTTGAATAGACACTTCATCATGTTCAAGACTAATCGATTATTCGTGAATGAAAGGAAGATATCGCAATAGCCCACGTTATAGTTACAGGTAGTTGCACGTTTCTCGCAACGTACCTCATATATTGAGAATGTCTGATTTATTGTCTAGGGTTCAATTAAGACCGTTAGTTTGACTAATCACTCGATATACGAGGGCTTATGGGTCACACAACAAGTAATTCCCTTGTATGGATTATAGTTGGTTGATTAAGTATTAAATTGGATTTAATATTTAATTTATGGAGAATTAATTAATAATATATTAATTTGGAATTAATTATTATTACTGTTTAATTAAATTAGATTTAATTAAATAGGAATCCCATAATAATATATGGAATATTATTGTAGGAAAATATATTTAGGGAAATCATATCTAAGAGATATGATTTGCAAGATTATGAAATATCTTCCTAATTCAGATTACTTAATCTTTAAGTTGGTCTTCCCCTATATATAGGACATCATATGGATTCATTAATCATTACAAGAAAACCTAATTTCTCCATAAAATCTAGAATATGAATTTTCCTAGCAAATTCCGTCTCAGATTTAATGCTGGCAAATCTGTGCAAATCCGTACGAGGGGATTACGTGGATAACATAGTTGAGAAATCTGTTTTCGAATTACTGTAAGATTCCTCGTTATGATTATTCGTACTCGTTTATGCAATTAACTATTCGTTGTTGGTGAACTATTTATTTTCGCTGCGCATGTATTACGTGTTTACGTGCTTGTAAATTCCAACAGTAAACACCAATGTACCATCAACACTAGTGTGTTCTTCTATGTAACCTTCAAAATGTCAGCCCAAGAACCGATCACCTGCAAATAATGTTCACATATATTAGATTATGTGTGATGAATTTCATTTTTAGGTACGGACAAATACATACATTTGTTGGAAGTCATTCATGATGTAATATATCAATAATATGATGCATGGACACGTACGCCAATTAATTTTCAGCTCCATTATAAACACATTTCCTGCACAAGTTTTTTATACAAATTAATGGTATGTTTAAAATGTTATGAACTATACACACACACATGTTTTACAAACAACTCATAATAAGCAGAATGTTTTAAAAACACTAACTCTTCACCATGGACATCCCAAAGTTCCTTCAGTGCCTCTTTAATTTTTGGTTCTATCTTCCGGACTACGTCGTGCTTTTCATTCAACTTAAATGGTTTTTCCTAGTTTAGTTGTATATCTATATCATCATCCATCTCGTGGATCTTTATTATCTCAGTTGTTCTCATATGTGGGGTAAGGTCAATTTGTTTTCTTTCTACATTAGTCGTTCGCGCCTTTACTTTTTAAGCCATTGTGCTAGGTATAATGTATTTCCCAGCACGCATAGCATGTACAGATGTTTCCACCTCAGTTTTTTCTAGTTGTTCGTCAATATCTTCCGTCTCTTCTGGACCCTCCTCGATAGTGTGTATCTCTCTATCGAATGGAATACTCTCTAACCCATCCAAATGAGTAATTCTTTCACTTGATGCTTGTTTTTTGGGGGCATAATTTGTTAGTTTAGTCTGATCATCTTTCAAATCTACAACCAAACTTGCATCTTCATTCATTGTGTCATCACCCAATTGAGAAATCTGATCAGAGTCTTTGACAAGTGCTGACATATTGATCTTCGTCTTACTCTACAACGGTGTATCCTTTTGTATTTGGTCAATGTGCATATCTGCTAGATGGTCAAAGTGCGCAAGAGCATCTGGGTCTGAAAATATCTGGGTAAGAGTTGGATCAGAAATATCATCCATATATTCTTTCAGTCGCTCATTCTCCAGAGTAAGTGCTCTAATTTTATCATCCTTTTCTTTTATAGCACTATAATGGCCAACTTTAAACATATCAAACTCATGATCCTTCATGCTTAACTGCTCCTTCAATTGACCCAATTCTCTGTCTAGGATTACTACACTATTCCAACTTGCCTTTCCAAATGCGTAATCAGTTGCATAATTCACGGCAACATCCAAACCATCAATATCCATCCTTCCACCAACACCATCACTAGGGTAGTTCTTCGAATCACCGTTTTTTGGTTCGGTGGTGTTTGAAGCTGGGACATATTTAACTGAACAATGGGAAATCATTTTTATTCTGAACATCCATCTCTCTATTAGATTCATCAATGTTGCCACCAGTTTTTTGAAAACCACTGTCAAACGGATCATGTTCTGTGTTAATCTCCAGATTCTTTCTGCCCATAATCGCTTTGCGTATGTTGTCGCTTTGAGTTCGAAGGAGAACTTTCAAACATGTTTTCTATACAGTCCCTGGCAGAACGTCTGTACTCAAACTTAGTCAACCCCTCACTGTCTTCACTATTATCTATCTTTGGAGAAGAAACATCCACCGAGTCATCGGTGTATTCATCATCGTTGTCAATGTGTTTTTCCCAAACTTGTGAAGTTTCACAAACTCAGATTTCTCTCTTGGCGTATACGTCAATTTATCTGGATTAACCTATTTGTGTATTAAACAACGGTGGGATGTTACAGGATAAAAGATTGCAAACTAACAAAGTATTTCAGATGGTAAATATTTACATTCAATTAAACACGTATAATTTTGGAGTCTAGCTGAGTCACGTGAATTTTCTTCAGTCATTTATTCAACTCATTCAAGTCCCACTTCAAGAATCTTGGGAAGCCAACATGACTAACTGGATTCACTAGGTCTGCATGCTCGTACAGCCAGTACTACAAAAATTTGTATAACCTATTAATTAAATATATTCAAAATATGAAGGATCATGTTATAGAAGAATTAAGCGCTGGTATATAAAATGTGAATGATATACTTACAGGTAGAAGAGATGTACACCCTCCGATTCCTCCAGATCTTACCGTCCCAGTCAATAACAACTGATTGTGCAACAAATCAATCACCAACTGACACCTATCAGACAACCTTATGCTGTCCAAATCTTCAAGATATTGTGATATGTATGTTGACATGGTAGAATTTTGCTTTGTGCACAAAACTGCTGCCAGTAAATAACATATTGTAACTTTTGCTACATCCTGAATACTTGTTTCATCGTCTTTTTTTAACAGAACCTCTAGCTTCTCGTACAACATTGTGTTGTGCATTAACACAACCTCTTAAAACTCTCTCTATCCATGGTGGAATAATGTACTCAGACATCTTCAAAAGTATATTATGTTTCCCTCTAGTCAGCCCAAATATAAGTTGCACATCTCTTGCTGACAAACTGACCATCTCCTTTCCTAAAATATTTTTTTAGCACGAGTATCAAAAGCCAGTATAAGCTCCTTGATATCCTCTTCATGTTTTTTGCACATAGAAATCAAACTATTTGCTTCCTTGTCAGCAAGACCATATATGTTGTCAAACAACATCCATAATGGAGTCTTTTTAATTTCACACAAGTGTTCCGTTGTGTATTCTAAATTAATTAGATCCTTCATAACCGATTGCAAGTTGCTTCGATAATAAGTCTTGTTACCAGCAGCCACCTCATCATCTAATAAAAGTTAATATTCAGTCTAAATATTCAAATTTTGATTAAGTTTAAAAAAAAAAGACATATACATTTCAAGTTCACTAACCAAAGGAATCTTTTTCTTCAGTTCTTCTCCTTTTGTTTGTCTTCCTACTAGTGTCTCCGTTATTGGATGCAATGTTCTTTCTTTTCCATGCAGAAGATCTAAAAACAAAGTCAGAATCTGTTCCTACAAAACATTACAAAATATAAGACATCTAAAAACCTGATCCAAACTTATCATATGAGCTTTATATGTCCATTGTTTACCTGAATTACTAACATTCGCAGTTGATGTACTTATTGTCTTCCCTAAAAATAAGTAAATTGTGTTGTTAGATACACAATTATTCAATATGTAACTATCAACAATACAATACATGTAAATTGCTTATACCTTTCCAACGAGTCCTTTTTTTTGTTATCTACATTCTCATTTGAGCCTTTGCTGCCACTCAGTCTCTGTGATGTTCTTCTCTTGGTGGCCATTTGCTAGCTGGCTTTTATTATAGCAATTTATAAGATACACAAGAACACAATAATCAATCAACATCAACCATTGTTCGCATTACATATTCAACTACATTTATACATATTCATATTGTACAATACAAACTACATGTGCTACGCACAAACAACAACTACCAGTCAAAGTATGTTACAATCAATTAAAAAATTTAGAAAGTTCATATAAAAAAACAATTTACATCAGCACAAAAGTACAAATTTTAGGTATTTTTAAATCATGTACAACAGTGTAATTGTAACCTATGCTCAAAACACAATTAACTAAAATACCCAAACAACAACTCAACCAAAGAGAAAACCAGACATGCAATTTTACAGAGTTTAATTTCACCAACACTGCAAAATCAAAGGAAGAGAACTAGGGTTTAGTTTTTTTAGCCGTTTTGCTCCTTTAAAATGACAATGTATTAGACAGCTCTCTGTTCTGATTTACGCTCCTACGAATTCAAAATTTTCCCAAAATGTTGTTAAGCTAAAAAGAAAATATCAAGATTATCAATGAGACAACTGCAATTTTTGTGTGTATAAATTTTTCGGAACTCTACATTCATCGCGGTTTAGAAAAATAAAATAAAACCCACAATCACACATGCAATTTTACAGAGTAAAATGTATTAAAAGTCTGCAAAATTCTATACAAAACCAGAACTTAAAAAATACACAACAAATGGGAAGCGAAGAGAACTAGGGTTTTCTATTTGTTACCTTTATCTAGTTCAAAACAAAACGTACGAAATTCGACAACACTAAAAATGTATATATCTAAATAATATCTTCCGTCCCGATTCCATAATGTCTCAATCGCCCAAAGAAATCGCCTCGTCTATAACCGGGAAAAAATGAAGGTCGACGAAGATGAGGTTTGAGTATACCCTTTTCTTCGAACAGTGGGTTATCTCAGCAAGAGGTGTCAAAACTATTAAATGAAGTAAATAGTGCAGACCCACAAATTGCAATTTTGTTTCTCAACTCATCAATGAGTAAACAGTGCCAGATTTTTCCAAAATCTCCAAAATTATATGTCAAATTCTACAATCTGGAAGTAATCATTAGAGAATATATTTTGACAGTGTTACAGTGGGGTGGGGAGCCGGGGGGCGGGGGGACGGTCTGGGGGTTTGGGGGTTGGCAGAGGGAGGGTAATTTGCTTTGGGGGAATGAATTTTGCATGTATTTTCATTTAATAATAATCTTCATCTTTAGTAAAAGTAGTTATGTCTAATTTTATAGCTAGGAGTTATGAAAAAGGTGAATTGTGTGGGTTGCAAGGTCAAAATCAACTTTGTAGCAAAAAGTTATGGACCTAATAATATAATGACATGTGTACTGCTAAATGAATCCAACCACAATAACCCAATATTAAAAAAAAAAAAACCAAACGTTCATAAAGGTAATAATTATTTAATACTCAATGTCTTCATTACTCAAATATTTTTTATCCCTATTTGAATAAAATGTTAACTTAATAACTCATTTCATCAAAATATGCATGTAAAAAAACAATAAAATAAACTATTATTGAAATTATCATATTATTATATTAAAATTATATTTAATAATATTAAATTGATTGACGGGCTGACCTTAAACTCTTTAGGGCTCAGCCCTGTAGGGCTTTGGGCGAAATAGTTCATGCCGAAAGGACACAAATTTAATGAGTTACAACCATTAAATTTACAGACCCTACGGGTCATGACCTTTTAAACATCTTTAATATCTATCCAGCTATATTTAAAAGTAAGGTCTTATATGCAGTAGGTGTATCGTGATTTAGGTGCATTCTTTAAACATGCAATTTATTTATAACGAAACATGTAATTTATTTTCACTAATACAAATTCTATATTTTAATATAAAAATAAATATATACTTTAAAAATACATTTGAATTGCACGATAAATCTGATCAGGAACCTGCTCATTTTTTTAATGATTTTAATTTTATGTTGTGGTTTAGAATTGTTCTAATGTGATATAAAATGGGAAGGAAAGTTTACTTTTAACCTTTATATTTTTTTGAATAACTATTTGTCAATTAACCCCCCTACCCACTACAAGCTCATATTTCATTTGCCTGCATCTTGAACCAAATTTTGGGAGTATGGTGTAATATCCAAGGTTGTGTAAAAAATTTAAAAGTTGTTGACAATTGAATTACTTGTAAAGAATTTGTTATTCATTTTTGTATGAAATGGGAAGCTTACTTTAAGTTGATTATTTAAATAAAAAAAAGGCAAAGTGTATACGTTAAGATATTGGACAATCCAAATACATATTTAAACATACAATTTGTTTACACAATAACAAATACTCCCTCGTCTCGAATTCAATTGAACATTTATAAAGAAAATTCATCCCTAATTAGATTAAACATTTCTAAAAATAACAATAAAATAACTATATCAATTTAATATATATCTTTCAAACATCTCAATATTACACCACATATCATTACTTTTTTCACACAAAAAACAACTTTACCTCTTTTTATTTAAATCACATGTCGTTACTTTATTATTCCACCTAAGATAATTTCGTCTCATCTAAAATCCAAACTTATTGAGAAACAGTGAATTAATTTGTTTATTTAATTTTCCTAGATCGCAAATAGCAGCTTATTAAAAGAAATTATGTTTAGTATTTAAAATTTGATTATGTCAAAATTCCCAATCAGATTTGAGAAAACTAAGTTTAATCAATTTCTGAGATCACTCCAGCCAAACGAGACTCATTCCTCAAATAGTTATAAAAATCTGTTGAAACTTCCCAAGCTCACGAATGAATCTGATATAGTCTTAGTTATAAAAAGTTTAGCAGGGTAAAAAGAGTGGATAAAACAAAGTCCAATCATGGAAACTGGAAGGATCCCCCAATTTGATTAGCACCCTCTGGGGGAGATATAGCAACCCACAAGAGAGAAATGGTGATTGCAATGAGGCCCGACCAGACGAACACGATCGTAGGCGTCCTGCCTCGTCTTCCCATAAGTCCCTTTGCAAACGGATACAGATGCGCCAACACCCAAAAGCTAAAGAAAACCCCTCCTATCAAACGGCTCCACTGCGGTATAGCACTATATATAGTTCGACTGAACCCCACCGCTATAGCTATCAAGTTGGTCATCATAATGGTAATGGGAGGGATCATCAATGAAGACCATTTCAGAATATACAGATCAGCATAGTCATCGTCGTTCTCATCGTTAGCTGATTTCGACGTAAGGGTGAAGGAGATTTCGATCCCAGCAACTACTTTTAGTAGCCCCTGCAGCACGGCAGCAAGATGAGCGCTCGTTCCTCCGATCAACCAGAACTGCTCGTTTCTCCACCAGTCTTCTAGATTAATCCCGGACCACTTAATCTCGAGCATGGCCAACACGCACAGAGTTAAAGTGATTGTGAGGAGGTACGTCAGGAAAGTGACGTTTAGTGACTCGACAATGAATTGACCCGAGAAGAGCGACAGTGCGGGGAGGAAGCAGTAAACGATTAAAAACAACGAGGTGAAGGGGTAGATACCGACGTTGAGATACGCGACACGTTGTAGAAGCTTCATTCTAGGACTAGAGAGTAGGGCGTTGTTACGCGAGAAGAAGATTTCGACGGACCCCGTCGCCCACCGCAGGACTTGGTGAAGCCTATCGGTGAGATTGATAGGAGCGGTCCCACGAAAAGCGTCACGTTTAGTAACACAATAGACGGACTTCCAGCCACGGTTATGCATTCGGTACCCTGTCACCACATCTTCGGTCACTGACCCGTAAATCCACCCGACCCGGTTGCCCCACTCGGTTTTGTCTTCGTACCAGCACGAAATGACGCTGATAGCCTCGGCAACGGTGGATGCATCGAGGGATTCTCTAGGAATGGTCAAAGCACCAGACGGCCTCCCGTTTTTCACGGCAGGGTGGTCCGCTAGCGGTCTTCCTTGAAATTCTGCCACCGGGATGGAGTCGATCAGGAAGCTCGAGTTTCCAAACCTTTTCGAGAAGAGAGACGGGTTCATTTCCTCGTCATCGGAGTCTCCCATCCTAAGTGCTCTGTGCTCCTCTGGTGCAGTTTTGGTGGCTTTCTGTGGCTTTCGTCGAGCAAAACAGGAGCTGCAACAACCAGAGTTCTCTTTCGATCGAGGGGGGTCAAAACCGTAAAGTGCAGTCCTACGGAAGAGGCATCCGGTGCCAACGTAAACAGGACCCTGCAGCCCATCCAGAGCACGCATGTTCACATCGAAGAAAACGGTATTGTGATTTGCATATCGATCGGATGGATCTATCCCTTCGAACCTTTGAGGAAACTGAACATAACAAAGACGGTCTCCACCGCGGTCCATCATGAAACACATGCCTTCTCGTATTGCCTCGGAATTGTATATGTAGTGATCGCAGTCGAGATTCAGAATGAAGGGGCCATTCGACATGATGGCAGAGGCTCGAACTAACGCATTCATGGCCCCAGCCTTCTTGTTGTGATCATATCCCGGACGTTTTTCACGTGACACGTAGACGAGCATGGGCAGACGAATGTCGACTTCTGTAAAATCGAGCGGACTACTGTCAACAGCTCCGTGTAGAGGTTCGTCACTTGGGGGTTTCAACATTACCTGCAGTTTACATAAGTCAAGGAAGATTTTGTTAACAGGTCATCAATAAATAATATCTCTGAACCCAAATAACATAAGTCTTCTGATTTAGGATTTTTATGTATCTAGAAATGCTCCCTGCCCAAAATGTACTGTGTCTGATACACGACGGAGTCGACTCAAAATCACGATGATCGTGAAAACCACCCCATTTTGTATTAAGTTGTTTCCACCGTGGGTAGAGAGCAGTCCTTAATATATGGAATATAAACTGAAAAGGCATAATGCATCAAAAGGTCCCTAAATTATCAATTGTTGTTTTGATAGGTCCTAAATTATTTTTTGTTTTAAAAAGCCCTTCAAGTATCAAAATATTATTTCACGAGCTCCCTCGTGACCAAAATTGACAGAATTTTTCAATTAATTATAATGGTCCCTTTAAATAATGTACAATGTCGCCTTTATTTAAAGTTAATAATATACAAAAGTATTTTTCGCAAACCAAGCTTTAGGTACTCATAACCTGAAGTATTAGGGTTAAAAGACATGCATAAAACTCATCTGAAATTCCGGATATTATTAAAATTAACATACATATTATTTAAAGGGACCATTATGATATATCGAAAAATTCCTTCGATTTTTGTCCCAAAGGAGCTTATGAAATAAATTTTCAATACAAGGGGTCAAAACATGAAA